>CAUYPK010103685.1:0-29772 GCA_963574355.1 Loris lydekkerianus
GCTGAGCCAGGTAAACAACAGTGACAACTGCAACAAAAAATAGCTGGGCATTGTAGCAGGCTCCTGTAGTACCAGCTACTTAGGAGGCTGAGGTAAGACAATCGCTTAAGCCCAAGAGTTTGAGGTTGCTGTGAGCTGTGATGCTATAGCACTCTGCCGAGAGCAACATAATGAAACTATCTCAAAAAAAAAAAAAAGAAAGAAAGAAAGAAGAAGAAATTATAACAGCATTCTTTAAAAGAAAATGACAACGTTACATATCAAAGCAGGTGGAGTGCACCAGACACAGTGGTTAAAAGAATTTTATGGTCTTAAATATTCATAACAGACAATTGTAAAGCCTCAAAACTAATGAACCAAATATTCCTAAGAAATTATGTGGTCCACTCTGAATCAAGAATAAATCCAAGTAAAATATATGAAAATAAATAATAAATAAGAGAACAGAAATTCATCATTTTTTAAAAAGATAAAGTTGCTTCTTTTAAGGAAAATTAATATAATTAAAATAATCCTTTCAACTTTGTTAACATATATAACAAAATAACCTTTGTTATTCTATTAGAGAGGACTAGGAGCAATGTTATGAATGCAAGGGCCATATATGCAGTTAATTTAAATGATAAAAATATGAGAGAATAGTATTAACAAATCTATGCCATTCCTTAAAAAATGCAATTTACCAATAAACTTATGACATTTAATAATTCTATAGCTAGTAATGAAACTCAAGCAGTGGCCAAAAAAAATTTCTATAAACATAACAGTAGACCCTGATTGCTTTAAAAGTTCAACCAAACTTCCAACAAATTTTCATGCCCAATCTCCCAAGCAATAAATAGAAAGAGGAAGATTGCTCTTCAATAAAGCCAGCATGATGCTGATACCAGACAAATAGTTAACAGGCCTACTTCACTCATAAGTATAGAACCAAAATCCCTAAACCACACAAATAAATAAAATTAAATCCATTAGCACATTAAAACTTATGCTGTATTAAAAATCAAATTGAGTTTATTCCAGGAATGCAATAATAGTTTCTATTTTAAAATCCATCAATGTAATTTTCCACAATAACAAACCAAAAGAGAAAGCTATGTAGTCACCTTATTAAAACCCCCCAAATATATACATATATATAAATATGCAAAACTCATTTATGATAATAAGCTCTTAGTCAAAATAAAATAAAATAAAATAAGCTCTTAGTCAAGTAGGTATTAAGAGAAACATGCTTGACGTGGTAAGTATTATTTATAAAAAATACATTATTCTATAGATCGATTTTAAAATCAAAAATAAGACATTGAAGCACACTTATGACGTCTAATCAGCAGTATTGCTGGTACAGTTTGAAGAACAAAAAATTAGTCACAAGAATTAGAAATTATGACCTAAAGCTGTCATTATTTAGAGATATTATCATTTACATATAAATTCCAGAAAAATATACAGGAAATCATTAGCAATAAAGGCAGTACTAAACAAAGTAGATGGATATAAGCTTACCATACAAAGGCCACATACATTTCTCTCTCACAGAAGCACAAAATGAAAAAGCATGATTCAAAAGATGATTCTAGGGCAGCTCAACCAAGTAGGGTGCCGGCCCCATATGCTGGAGGTGGCGGGTTCAAACCCAGCCAGCCCCAGCCAAAAACTGCAAAAAAAAAAAAAAAAAAAAGATGATTCTATAATTATGCCAAATAAATACCAAGTAAATAAGAATACATCCCTCCAAAAGAGGCTCAATGTCTCTATGGAAAAAAATATATATATAACTCTATAAAGAGGTATTAAAGTTTACCAAATCAAAAGAGATACAAACTACATTTGTGGACAGGAAGACTTACTATTATAAAAACATCAATTCACCATAAATTGATCTATAAGATCAAGACAATTTCAAACACCTTCTCAATAATTTTTTTTATGGAACTTTATAAAGATTATTCTAAATTTGTATGACAGATAAAGGGCCCAGCATAGCCATGACACTTCTGAAGAAGTGCCAGGAGGAAACATTTCGACTACTACATATCAAGATTGATTCTAAAACTATAATAATTAAGACATTGCAGTGCAAGAACAGATAAAAATGACCATATGTGAATGGATCTTTGGTGTGATGGATCAATTACATAAGCTTATCAGGGTCAGTAATTTAAAGCAGATTGGACATGCAATAAAATGAAATTCGTGTAGAAAAGTCCATCATCACCCGCAAGTTTTTGCCCTACGTGAACGTCTCAACTCCCCGCTACCTACCAAACACTAACAATATAACCTGATCATATGCACCCTTACATTAATCCCAAACAAAACAAAATGAAACAAAACAAAAAATAAATTAAATAAATAAAAGAGATTCTACTCAGGTGATTAGATTTTGAGTCTGTTTCCCCAGCAGTGGGTGGGCTTCTGCTGTCTGGTGTTTGCTGGTGGAAACATGATTAGTAATATGAATACGGTGGGGCTGTGAGGTCAGAAGAGAAAGCCTAAGTAATTAATTCAAATGTTTATTGAACTACTCTGTACAAAGTACCCTACTCTGAGGAGCTTACATTCAAGTATGGCACAAAGGGGATGGATATTTACTTTTTTTCTCATGGGGAAAAAAAAAAATCCTTCAGTATCCTGCTGATTAATTCTGAAGAAATCTGATCGATGTGTGGCCTTCATTAAACTATAGTAGGAAATTGTGTATTTGGAATATTTGGAACTTGCCTTGTTTCCACATGAAAATCAAGGCACACAGTACATGACATAAGATATGACGAAAAATAAATTAGTCTAAGAAGAAAAAAAAAAAAAAAAAGAAATTCAATCCCCCCTCATGCAATGATGCACAAATCTATCCCACATTAAGTAAGGACTTAAATAGCAAAAATTGTAAATTCTTAGTAGAAAATGTAGGGCATGATATTTCAGCCCTTGGGGCATGGAAAGATTTCTTATATTTATTATAAAAATTTAAAAACTAATAAATTAGACTATGTTAAAATTAATTTTTGTCCAGCAATAAAAACCTTAAAGAAAGTAAAAACATGGGTTGTATACTTGCATGATATGTTTACAATATACACAATGAACAAAAAAGCAATATCAAGAGGATATAATATAAATGAATAGCAAGAACAAATAAAATTATAGAAAATGGCCAAAGGAAATAATAGAACCCTTCACAAAAAAGGACACGTATGCCCAGTAAACATGTGAAGAGAAGTTCATTATATCAGAGATATGAAAATTAAGGCTATAGTGAGATAGTCCTAGATCACCTCAATTCAAAATTTAAAAGAAAAAAAAAATGCCTGAATATTACAATTGTTAGAGAAGGCCAAATAAACCCAATAACTCTAGAAAGAATTTGACTTTACTGTCTAATGTTGAATATTCATATATCTCAAGACTCAGCCATTCAACTCCTATTATACACACAAGAGAATCCATTACAGAGGAGTAATAAAAGATTACAATTTTCACAGTGGGACTAACAAAAATAGCAAAAACTTGGAAATAACCCAATTGTCCATCAACTGAAGATCGGATAAACAAAATGTTCCATGTTCACACAATAAAATATTACCTTGCATTTCAAATGAATTAACAGGACTCACTCAGGGTCATGCAACAAACAAAATCAATCTTAATCCTCTAATATTCACTGAAATTCTGGCTCAAACAATTACATGAAGCATTATACACTAATTTGAAAGCTAATAATAACTAAAATAGACACACTATTTTAGAAATGGCCATAGATACAATAAAAAAGAAGACAAAGGAATGAGTATAGAACTCAGAATAAGGGTGTTTGGCAGGACAGGATGAAAAAGGTGAACCACATTGCTGGAGGGAGATTATTTTTAAGATCCAAGCTTATTTTATGTGGCAGGTTTGTGCATACTTATTAAATTGTTAAAAATAACTAACTAAATATATATATATATGTGTAAGTAAATGAGAGCATGCATTGACCAAACCAAAGAGTGTATTAAAAAAGAAAGGAAAAATGGAAAAAATAAATAAATAAATAAAATCTGTGTGTTTGGTTCTAAATACTAAACAGAGCTCCTCTTTGATAATCCCATATATACAGCCAGAATTGTAACAGTGCAACAGATAATAATCACATATCATTAATCATGATGTAGATCTGTTCAAACACTATTTCAATTTCTAAGGAAATCTTGCCAAGAAGTTTTTCTCTCTTGGTACAGCAGCCCCTCTGTTGCCACATGCACTTCAAAGAAGCCCAGTTTATGATAATTTGAATAATTTATACAGAGAAAGTAAAGCAAAGCATAAAAATTTTAAGACATCTTAAATCATTTTTTAAGGTTGCGTAAGCATCATAAAATAATTTAAGAAATAATTATGTGAGACCATGGGAGTGAATGAAGTCTAGCTAAGGAATTCTGAGGCTCATAGCCTTTCTTACTTTTACTTCTCTGTCACTCAGCCTGAATTCTAGAAAGTTAAATAAAGGACACTTGAAGCTCAGACCTCAGTAAAATTCTCCCCTTTAGCAAATGGGATGGTTCCTAAATAGATGTCTGACATGAAACAAAAAGTAAAATTGCATTTTTCAAGACTCATATTTTCTCTTTCGATAGAGAAAATGCCCCTCTTATTTTATCAAGTTCATTGGCATCTAAGAGCGTGTTCTAGGATGACAACAAAGCTGTCACTGAGGAAATAACCCGAGTCAATTCACTTCAGATGATTAAACCTCTCGGGGAGTGGAGTGGTAACACCACAGGAGTCTAAGCAGTGGTTTTAGGCAGAGAATGATTATTTCAGCAGTAAAGTAAACCTGCTTAAAAAGGTCAGCTAGCAACTTAGAGCCTTCCTTTATCATAGTAGACGAATAAAAGGTATGTTTGAACTGTTGTTCAAATTCGCAAATAACACATAACATTTAGGTGTGTGTGCACTTGGTGGACAGAGAGAATGTGGCTGGTTTCCTGGCAATGCTCAGAGATTGATACACAATCAAATTTTGAATAGATAGGAAAAGTTATTTCCTGAGTTTCTCAAAGGAAAAAAAAAAGTTACAGTCTGATACAGAAGCACGAGGCTTATGGCTATAAATGGGTGTCACTGACTGTGAAAAATTAGAAAAATTAATAAGATGACTTAAATCAAGACCAGTCATCAAAATATCTTGCAAGAGTGAGTATACTAGTTTCTGAGGGCTGCCATAATAAATTTAGAAACTTGTTCTCTCATAGTTTTGAAGACCACAAGATCAAAGTCAAGGAGTCAGCAGGGCTGGTTTCTACTAGACCCTGAGGGAAGGTCTGCTCTGTATTTCTGTCCCAGCTTCTGATGGGTGCTCCAATCGCTGTGAAACCATCTCTCACAAACTAATAAAGGGGTGCAAGGTGAGAACGGTGGTAAGAGCCTAACTTTTGCAAAGGCACAGGCAGTTAACTGCCCCAAAGGAATATGTTTGCTCTTGTTTTCTTGAAAGATGCTCTTAGTCTAGCACTCATTTTCCAATTTTTGATACAGACTAAGAAGAGAAACATTTATCTCCTAGAAGACAAACAGCAGAGCAAGCTTTGTGACATGCAGAGGCTAACACACAATATCAATTATGGGCAGACAGTGGGGAGGAGTGAAGACTGCGGTGCCTGGCCAAATGGGGGAAAAGTTGCTCAGTCCCAACTATGTGTGTTGCTTAGTTCCAACATAGGTATACAGGAAAGTCCTAGATGTAGCACATTTAGGCAAACCAAGTTCTGATTTTTTTTTTTTAAAAATCCCAGAAACCCAGATTTTTATGAGAAATCTCTAGATTTATTTTAATGCTGACATGTGAAAGCCAAATGAAACACATCTGTAGATTGAATTCTATAGGCCACCAGTATCTATCATGGATACCATAGGATAACCATTATTTTATTTCAGATTAATAGGAGGGTACAAACAATTAGGTTACACTGTTTGTGTTTGTTAGGTCTATTTACTAAATGGTGCTGGGGGAACAAGTTAGCCACACATCGAAGACTGAAACTAGACCCACACTTCTCAACACTTAACAAAAATTGACTCATGCTGGATAAAAGATTTAAATTGAAGAAATGATGATTAAAAAAAAAAACTCTACAGCAGTGATTCTCAACCTTTCTAATGCTGCAGCCCTTTAATACAATTCCTATGGGTTGAGAACCACTGCTCTGGGAGAAAGTGTGGGAAAAACTCTTTATGATATTGGCCTGGGAAAAGATTTTATGAAGACCCCACTAGCAACTGAAACAAGATCAAATATAAGTAAATGGGACATAATCAAGTTGAAAAGCTTCTGCGCAGCTAAGGGCATAATAACTAAAACAGACAACCTTCAGAATGGGAGAAGATCTTTGCATGTTATGAATTGGACAAAGGGATGAGAACTAGAATTTGCAGAGAACTCAACCTAATCAATAAGAACAGAGCTAACAATCTTATTTATCAGTGGGCAAGGGCCACGAACAGAACTCTCTCTGAAGAAGACAGATGAATAGCCAATAAACATACACAAAAAGTAACACTCGTTGTCCCTAACCATCAGAGAAAGCAAATCTAAACCCCTGCAAGAGATCACCTAACCCCACTGAAAATAGCCCGCAGTACAAAGTCCCAAAGTTTCAGATGCTGGTGCAGACGTGGAGAGAAGGGAACACTTGGGCACTGTTCGTGGGATTACAGCCTCTATGGAAAGAAATACGGAGAATTCTAAAAGAGCTAAAAGTAGACCTTCCATTTGATCCTGTAATCTCATGACTAGGGATCTATCCAAAAGAAAAACCATAATTTTCCGCAGGCTAACCATCGTGATAAAATGTTTTCTCTTTAAAAAGACCTACTTCCGTTCATCTCCTGGTGGGTGCCTCTTCCTCCTTCCTCTCTTCCCTTTTCTCCCTGTACTCAGTACGGGCTCTCAAACTATGCTCTTCCTAAAACAGAACTGAAAGCCAAACTCAGGTGATCGACTAATAAAATGAAATCTTAATTATCACCTAATTAATATTTAAAAATCTGACCATAGGACTATCTCGATCTGAAACACTTCTATCACTCAAATGCTACCTGGCAAGAGACCTGATTTTGTGTTATTCTGACAACTTTCACTACCTGCTCTCATGTTTATTGGAGGTTATGACTTTCTATCACATATACAAAATGTAGCCATATTTGGGCAAATATACAATTTTGATGTCATTCCTTTTAGCAATCCAGCCAGAAAAGTTCTTCCCTTTGTCTTTTGAACCCCCAATTTTATAAGAGGAAGAAAAAGGGTTCATTTTCTGGGAAGCTATAAGCATGATAAATATGCATGTATAGAATTGAAAATGCTGAAGTCTCACTTCCTCAACTCCCTTAAATCCAGAGTATAATCACGTGCCCTAAGCTTTACCTATCAGGTGCACTATCGCAGACTTTCTTAGAAATATAAATAAGCAGGGTCTATGCAGGATCTTTTCTGGTAAAGGTGCCAGAAGGCATGACCACCTTCTAGAGATTCATCTTGCAGAGGGAGCTAAGGCAATAGTGCTTCTAACTGTGATACGTAGTGTGCAGCATCTGAGGATTGGCAGGGCCATTTGGATGCCAGTTCCCAGGAGCTGTGCTGAGTGGCAACGCTCAGCAGGTGTTTTATTCCAGAACATAACTCAGGCATTGTGCCTGCTCATAGAGCCTTCAAATTTAATTCTCCACCTGTCCAGAAGATTGTGTGAGTTACTTCGTATATTAACAAATTCCATTTCTGTTTCACATAACCAAACTTCATTTGTCTTGCTTGAAACCAAGTTCCTTGATCAATATAAACATTTGCTACGTCAATAGTTAAACAGTATTTTTCACGATGCCCAAGAACTTTACCTCACAAACAAGTTTAAAAATCATTGCTTTTCACAGATGGAAATAAAGCATAGTGATTACTATTATGAACTCTAGCTCAAATCACAGGTCTGCTACTTCCTAATCATGTTACCTTCAGCAATGCTCCGTGTGCCTCAGTTCTCCCATCTGTAAAATTAGCACCTATCTCATGGGATTGTTGTGAGATCGATTCAGTGCTTAAAGCATAATAAATGAGGCCTGTTGACATTATTTTTCCCCTGAGTGATATAGAGGGGAAATAAGACCACACAGTCAGGTGGGACTCTTTTGGCATGGAACGGTGGTAAAGAAACAGATTCTGGGCAGCGTCTGTGGCTCAGTGGGTAGGGCGCTGGCCCCATATACCAAGGGTGGAGGGTTCAAACCCAGCTCTGGCCAAATTGCAACAACAACAACAACAAAAAAAAAGCTGGGCGTTGTGGCAGGCGCCTGTAGTCCCAGCTACTCGGGAGGCTGAGGCAAGAGAATCGCCTAAGCCTATGAGTTGGAGGTTGCTGTGAGCTGTGTTACACCACAGCACTCTACCAAGGGTGATAAAGTGAGACTCTGCCTCTAAAACAAAAAAGAAAGAAAGAAGAGAGAGAGAGAGGGAGGGAGGGAGGGAGGGAGGGAGGGAGGAAGGAAGGAAGGAAGGAAGGAAGGAAGGAAGGAAGGAAGGAAGGAAGGAAGGAAGGAAGGAAGGAAAAGAAAGAAAAGAACCAGATGCTAAGGAGCTGGAAAGGAATTGTAAGACCCTGGAACTAGAACACTTGGGATCCTGGTGGCAATCTTTTATGAAAACAATCAGCTGACACTAGAGTTGGATTCCCCAAAGGTCTAAAACCCCAAAAGAGAAACTGAAAGTAACATATGTCCCTTAATGCTTTCTTTTAAATCCTGGGGAAAAAAAATTCCTAGGTAATCTCATCATTTTCATTACTAGTTGTTCTTAAGCCAACTGTCCTTGCAAGACCTCTGGGATCTATTAGTGAATAAAACTGAAAAAGATCCTTGCCCTCATGGAGCTGATATTACAGACTAAAATATATATACAGATGAACCACAAAATAATTAGTAAAAACTAAATTAATTAATCATATTGTATGTCACAATGTAGTACATGTTAGGGGAAACCTAAAATGCCCTGGTTAGGACATTGCCACAGGTGACACCAGGAAGGCCCTTTTAGAAAGATTACATTGGAGTAGAGTGGAAGGAGGTGAGAGTTAGCTGGGTAGGATCCATAGGAAAAGCATTTCAAGCAGAGGGAACAGCCATTGCAAAGGCCCTGCGCAAGATGCATTTCTGGTGTGTTGGAAGAACAGCAAGGAGATTAGCAGAGCTGAAGCCGAGTGGAAAAAATCCATAAGATGGACTCACAGAAATGGCCAGGAATTATTGTGGGGGAAGGGGGAGGCTATCTACCTAACCCTTCAGGCAGCTCCACTGCCTTGCTCAAGAATATAACTTTTAATATTATATCCTGTAGGCAAGAGTACACATTTTCCCAACTGAAAGTTGTCCTTTTAGTGCCTACCCAAGACAGTACCTAGGCATAGTTCTGGGTCATGGCCTCTTTTCACCAGCCCCATTTAACACATGAAGAACGGAGAAAAAGAAAGAAATCTAGTATTCTGAACACTAGTAATTATCTATAAACATTTTCCAAACATGAACAATTATTAAAATCACTGTCGAAAATGAGGATTCCTATACTTACCCCTCACCTACTGAATCAGAAGGAAAACCAGGAACCTCTTCTTTTTCTTTTTTAACAAGTTCCCCGAGTTATACCAGTGATGAACTAGGTTTAGGAAGCACACTGATTTGGACCCAAACCCTTTTTACAAAGAGGGAACTGAAAGCCCAGGAACGTTAAGTAATTTCCAAAAGAAACCTTTCTCCTTCTCTAACTGAGAATTTTTTTTTTCCTTTTTTTTTTTTCTTCTTTTAACTTTCCTCATTTCCCTTCTGATACATAGGAAATACACGTTTTTGATCGATGTCTGAGGACACTGCTAACACTTGCTCATCATGTGTCCTAGGAGAAGTGACTTTGGAAACCTGAAACTGTCTCGAGGACTACTCTCTCCTTTTCCTCATGAAATGCTCACCTTGAAACGGTGGCAGGCACTCCCCTCCAGGAAAATTATTTCTTCTTAATTGGGACCATCTAGAGAGGCTTGGAACCACAGAGGCTCTTTTTGCCAAGTTTAAAAAAAAAAAAATAGGTATCCTTTTGTCCTTATTATTTTCACGATGATACATGTGATCTAAGGGTTCTCACACACCATGAGGCTCTCTTTGACATCAATTGGCATTATGCATGTGAAAGGGCAGCAGGAATGGGCTCATTATCTCCAGCCCAAGCAGAGAGAAATGCAATAACAATCATTCTCTGCTCTTCTTGAAGCTTTTAACTGGTGTTGGAAAAGTAAGTAACCTCAGCTCTTGGGGTTATGGTAAGTAACACCTTTTCAATCGGCAGATGGGATTCAATTTCTGCTCCACAGAGCAGGGTTGGGAGAGAGGACACCACTGAATGAGAGAAACTGTTCTTAACTAACAGGAACGGTTGAGTTGTCTTTGAGAAGAGCAGTGACTCCCCAGTCACATCTTCCAATACACCCAAACTCTTAAGAACTGAGGACTTTGTGCATCCATAGGAGTCAAAAGCACCTGTGTCCAAAAGAAACATGGACCAGAAAAAACGCAGTACTCACTCCAAGAACATGATTAAATCAAACCGTTTTGTTTATCAAGGATGTTTGACTCCTTTTCCTATCAAAGACATGACTGGAGAACTGATGCACTAGACGTCAAGATCTTAGGAATATACTTAGGTTTCAATTATCTGCTCCAAAAAGAAAACCCTGAAACACATTGTTCACATCAGCTAAAAAGGTGCACACCTTGGCTTTGGTTTCCTTTGAAAGGCAACACGATGACCCTTTGAGTCTTTCTCTTTTCCTGTTTCCATTCTGACACCAAGAGGAGAGAGAGTCACTCATCTACTTTCCTTTGTCAAATTAAAAACTGTGGAAGAAAAATGCTTCTCTTCTCTACCGTTTCCCTCTCTTTACCCGTGTACTCTCTCAAGCTGCCTACTCTCAAGCTTTTTCATTTTATTCTGTTCTTACTTCTTCCTTCCTACCAAAAAAAAAACTCTTTGAAGATCACCCGAGAATTATGCTTTCAAAGAGGTGCTTTTTTGTTATTGAATTGTAGTCAGAGCACTTGAGGTCTAACCCTGAACAAATTTTAAAGAGCACAATCCAGTCTTGTTAACTAGAGGCACAGTGTTGTACAACAGATGTCTAGAACTTAGCCACCTTTCATTATTAAAACCATATATCCATTCAACAGCAATTCCCCATTTCTCCCTAACCCCTAACCCCTGGCAACCACCACTCAACTCTTGTTTCTATGACTTTGACTACTTTAGATACCTCATATAGATAGGATCATGTGATGCTTTTTCTTCTGCATCTGGTTTATTTCACTTAGCATAATATCCTCAAGCTTCACCCATCTTGTCATATATGATAGCGTGTTCTTCTTTTTTATGGCTGAGTGACATTCCACTGTATAGATACACTACATTTTTGTTATCTATAATTTTATGGATACTTAGATTATTTCTAAATCTTGGCTATTGTGAATCATGCTGCAACAAACATGGCAGAAATTCTGGTTTCTATTTTTTGTGGATAAAGACCCCAAAATGGAATTATTGGACCACATGGTAGTTCTATTTTTAACTTTTAAGGACCTGCCACATCGTCTTCTGTAGCAGCTGCACCAATTTACATCGCCACCAACATTGTAAAAGGGTTTCAACTTTTCCACATTCTCACCAATTTTTATCTTTCATTTATTTATATATATTATTCTTTAATAATATCTAGCCTAACTGGCGTAAGGTGACATCTCATTATGATTTTGACTTACACGTCTTTGGTCATCAGTGGTGTTGAACATCTTTTTATTTATCTTTTGGCCATTTGTATCTTGTCTGGAGAAATATCTATTTAAGATATTTAAATTGCCAATTACAATTGCCAATTTTTTTTTAATAGACTTGCTTGAGAACTTGATTTCAGTAGTAGAATGCACTGTGGGCACGTGTGAAGCACTGTTTCAGGTAACTATTCATGTCAGCAGCACTCTTTTCAAGCCAAAATGCATTCGGCCAGGGATTTCATCAATCCCAATAGACCACAAAATTAATATTAAGAAAATGGAGATCACAAAGATCTCAATTTGCCTAAGTAGTTCAGATCTTCAACTTCTATTCTTTTACACATATTCTAAACCTAAGCTATCAATTCTGCTCCCTTTACTTGCTTGCCAGTAAGAAGGCTTGTTTATTTCATTGTATTTTGTTTTTTTAGCTTCCAAAATATATTTTGGCCACAGTCTTTTAAAATTTAATGGAAGAGGAGAGGTGGCTTATCTCAGCTTTAATCTTCTAGGGCTATTTCTAGAAGGCTGAGTCACCATTGAGTCACCACCATTCCTGTTGGGCTCTCTGTTGGAAGCGCAGGCCACTCAGCTATGTACCCACTCCATGCCCTCCCAGCCAACATCACTCACCTCCTCCTGTAAATATAAATTTCCACCCTCCTGGTTCAATATTATATACCTGTGCATGAACAGAGAGCTAAAAGCCAAGTATCTTGCTTCTTGTGCAGATTATAATGTAAGAGCCTGTGGCTCAAAGGGGTAGGGTGCTGGCCCCATATGCCAGAGGTGGTGGGTTCAAACCCAGCCCCAGCCAAAAACTGCAAAAAAAAAAAAAAAATCAAGAATTAATCTGAGTAGTCTTTCTGGCTTCAAATTTATTATTATGAACAAACTACCTCTCCTTTTATTAAACCCCAGTTTGGACAGAACTGATTATTTCTTGAGGATGACAACTTCTATCACTCTCCATCCCTAGCCAAGTATTAGTCCTATAGTTATGATCAACAATTTCTTATTACTGGGAGAACATTTGATATGGTGTTAAAAGTTATATGATTAAAAAAATTATTTTACAAATAGTAAGGCAGCCTCAGAACAATGATATGTAAGCTCTACAGTTACATAAATGACCAGCCGGTGACTGAGGCAGAGCTGGAACCCAGGAGTCAAGCGTTTGCTCTTCAACGCCTTTTTTATTTTCACTGTAATCTTTGAGTCTAAATTACCTGTACAGCTAATTTAGTTTGGTTTCAACTTAAGCATCTTAAATATTGATCTTTCTGAGAGTACTCTCCTGCCAGACTTACTTCTGACTTCCGAGTTAAGGAACTGATTTTAAAGGTCTCAGTGGGTCTTTGGAGAGGAGGAATGTCTTATACCCAGTGCTGCATTGTTACTGGATGGCAAACCACCTGTTTTCTCAACTCTGAAAGGCTTTGTTGACCCTGGCATTACTTTTCCTTCAGCTTTTTTCAGCCAGGGGTTTTCATGTTACCTAAGAACCTGGCTCTCTAAACCCAACTAATTAGATCTTCAGGAGGAGGAAGATGTGGGAAGCACAGAGTTTCACAATTCCAGCAACGGATCTGTCCTGCCAGAGAAGTAGAGCAGAAATTTGATCTTATAGCCATTTATTGATCAGCTTCTATGAAAAAACGTTAGGCATTTGGAAGAAAATGAAGTCAGTTGTATTGGTTATGTATGGTTTGCAAAAGTGATGACCCAATTTCATATCTATAGCATATACATAACGGATATGAATTGCTTAATTAGTAGTCAATTATAAATGAATACTCTTTAATTTATTTTTTTAAAAAAATTTAATGCCTCAAGGGTCAAATTATTTTTATTCATTCATTCATTTGTTCAAAAATATATATTGAAAAAAATAAATATATCTATACAGAACATCAGGTCTTTTTTAGGCACTCTTACAGACAATGAGAATACAAAAGTGAATAATTTCAGATCTCTATACTCTGTCAACTCCAGATAAACACAGAGATAGATAAAAAAAATGTAAGAATAATATAATGGGGTAGAAATTATGGGAGAAGTCTCCATTCTGTGAGTGATTATTGTCACTGAGATGGTTGTCAAAGACAAGAGAGAAGTCAGTTCATAGAGAATCTTGCCTTAAAAGACATTCATTAAACAATTAAAGGAGAGAATTGTTCCAGATGGGAAGGAAGATATAAATCAAGGCACTGAGATATGGCACAACATAGATTAATAATGAAGAAAAATTAGAAACATTATTATAAATAGTGCTGCTACGAACATGAGAGTGTTCACATATTGATTTCATTTCCTTTGAATATATGCCTAGTAGTGTGATTCCTGGATCATCTCGTAGCTCTATTTTTAATTTTTTAAGAAACTTCATGCTGTTATCCTAGCAGCTATACTAATTTATATTCCCACCAACAGTGGACAGGAGTGACAAGAAGAAACAGTTTCCCTTCCTCCACATACTTGCCAACATTTGTTATTTTTTTTGTTTTGTTTTGTCTTTTGTGTATCAATGAAAAACAAAATAAACCTTAAATAAAATTTTAAAAGAAATGGAAAAGACAAATCAGAGAGAATCTTTAGGCATTGATAAAGATTTTGTACTTTATCCTATAGACAATAGAAGCCATTGAAAGTTTTCTGGAAGTGGAAGGACTTGGTTAAATTAGGGGTGAACTGAGAACTGAGACAAACCAGGGATGTCCAGGTTTGATCTGAAAGCAGGAAGGAAGTATAGTCTACAGAATCAGATAACAAGTTAGATTTTGTAAATAAATGGGACTTAATCAAAAGGCTCCCATACAGCAAAACAGTGAACAAGGAACTCAAACAAATCAGCAAGGAAAAAAAATAAATAAACCCTATGAAAAAATGGGCAAAATAAATGAACAGATATTTTTCAAAAGAAAAGATACAAGTGGCCAATTAATGTATGGAAAAAATATGTTCAACATTTTTCCTAATTATTAGGAAATGCAATTTAAGACGACAAGGAGATACCACCTTACTCCAGTCAGAATAACCATTATTAAAAAGTCAAACAACAACAGACGCTGATGTGGATGCTGTGAAAGGGAATATTTACACACCATTGGTGTGAACGTAACTTAATACAACCTCTGTGGAAAATAGGATGGAGATTTTACAAAGAACTAAAAGTAGATCTACCATCTGATCCATCAATCCAAGACTAGGTATTACCTAGTCTCTGTCTCCCTTCTGACTTAGTGACTTCATATTTTGTGAACTTGTGCCCTGACAGGTAAAACTTTCATTTCAAAGTACACAAAGTTATTTCCCAGGCAAGGAGGAGTAGTCTTTACTCCCTGGGACTCCAGCAGTGGTAAATGGTAAACATGGCTGCCAAAGAGCTCGAAAGTTCCAGTTGATTATTCCATTTCTCCTGAAAGCATACAAACTTTTGAATGACCAGTTACCTTTTATTGAAATTCAACTGCTTTAGACCTGCATTCTTCACAAATATAATTATGACAACCTCTCTTATTTATCTCTGAAGCCACAGCAACTAATCAATGGAGAGAACATAGCATGTCGGGAAAATTTATTTCCTAATACTGACTGTATTAGTGAATAAGTGAGGTTTGTAATAAATTGGTGAATTCACCATAACATCCAAAACACAATATACTTCATGACTTTCCAATACTTCCGTCACCAAACACAGTATTCATAATGTGTAAATTTAATTCTTTCAAAACTTTAAGGAAAAAACCCTTATGTTAGCAACGATATTCAAAGTACTACATGCGCCCATACACCTCACAGAGCTTTCTTCCAGAAAAGAATTGTTCTCAGAAAGTACTTTACCCTGGCAAGGCTGGTTTCGCACACAATTATGATGTATGTCCTTGACTATATTCAAGTTCACAGAACAGTACATATTTTCTTTTCTGAAATAGCAAGGCATTGTCTTACTCCAAGCATCCCTGGGAATACTTGGGTGTTATTTGAAAATTACTCTGAGGTTCTCCAGGCAGCTTTTTGCAATATTTCCCCAAGTAGGTCTTTAATTGTTTTCTTTGTCCACATTCTTCTAAGCCTGCTTCTTTATATTTTGCCCCAGCTAAGCTCTCCTGGGCTCCCCACAAGCCACCCCAACAAGAGCCTAGACTCATCGATGTACCTTTGTAGACTGTCTAGACTGGCAGGAGACTCAATTTAACCTAATTCTTTCAGTGAGAAGAGGAGAAAACAGAGACAAAGGAAACAAGATGAACTGTTCAGAGAATAAATCCCATTAGTGGCACAGCCAGACTCTTGTCTTCAGATTCAGAGGTGAGTGTTCTTTCCACAACAACATATAAACATGCCCATATGTCTCATAGGATCCAACCACATTAGGCAAGACTAATGTTTCTGACCACCTTTGGGGAATGGCTTTGCTATGGTTTGAGTGTTCCTTAAAACTCTTGTGAAGTTTCATTGCTACTATTAGACAATGATTACTATTACAACCTTAAGACATGGGACATTTAAGGGGTGATTAGGTCAAGAAAGCTCTGCCCTCCACAATGGATTAAGCCATTTTTACAGGAGTGGGCTCCTCATGAAAGGATGAGTTTGACCTCGACTTTCTCTTTGTCTTTTACTGTCTTGCCCTCTCTCGCCATATGATGTCTCTGCCGTGCAATGAAGAGCAAGAGGGTGCTCACCAGATGAAGCTCCCAGATCTCACTCTTCCCAGCCTCCAGAATCATGAGCCAAATAAGTCTCTTTTCTTAATAAACTACCAACTCTATAATATTCTGTATCACCAGCAGAAGACAGACTAATACATTTCTTTTGGCTCTTTCTCAGAGTAGTAGGATGATGTTTTCAGTTTATAAAATCAAACATACTATCCCATGGAAATCAAATCATAACTTCCTCCAACTGAAGTTGTGACTTTTTCTAAATTTCTAAATTAATTAATTATGTCTCCTTCCCTCACTTCTTTTTATCTACACAAAAATCACACCATCAACTATGTATTCTTTTATTCATGCATGCATTCATTCATGCATTATTTTGATATTATTTATTCAATTATTTATTCATCCATTTTTTCAGGGATTTGTATGGAATTTTATATTTGTTAATTTGTTTCTAAGCTATGAGAAAAGAAATTTGGGTGTTATTGGGTTCCTTTTTTAGGATTCTCAAGTAAACCTATTCACTAGGATTGTTTGATTCAAACTATACTCCTTGGAGTCCTTGGGTTTCCTGGAGGGGGACTCCTGGAGTGGGATGAGGACACTCCTGGTACTGATGTTTCCTTCTCAGGAAATGTGTTTAAAACAAGTGTGGTAGGCAGTTTAATGCCTGCCCAAAGATATTCACATCCTAATCCCCAGATCCTGTGAATATGTTATCTTACTTGGAAAAAAGAGACTTTGCTGATATGATTGAATCAAGTACACTAGACCCTCCCTAGTTGACCACCTTCCTACACTGAAAGGTAGGTTATACTTACGCTGACCTAATTTTCATAAAACAGACATGCACCACATGTACTTATCAGTACAGTAGGTCTAGCTCCTTCTATTGACCACCTGTATAGGTTAACCAGTTTGCTACAGTCCTTTGACCACTCAATATGTCCTTGAGCGGTCAAATTACAGTATTTTGTAACTTACTGTTTTTTGAGATGCAGGGGATGTTGCTGGATAACATAATCACAAAGTCCTATAAGGGAAAGAAGGAGGCAGGGCAGTCAGGGTCAGCGAAGATGTGAGGGCATAAGGAGTAGTCACAGTGATGAAAGGGCCCCTGCACCAAGGGCCACGTGTAAGATAGTGTGTGTTGCTTGAAGTCACTAAAAGTCACTGTGTTCATTTGGCATATAGGTTATAAAAAAATTATAACCTATGGGATGGTGCCTGTGTCTCAAAAGAGTAGGGTGCCAGCCCCATATGCTGGAAGTGGTAGGTTCAAATAACCTATGGTTGGACAATTAAGTTCACAAACTCATTCCGTCACCAGATGGCCAAGGGCTGTACTTTGAAGGTGACCATAATGATACTCAGCAATGAGGCTTGGAGCACTTTTTCTAGGATGAGTCTATGAACTTAATTTTCCAACCTCATAAACTAATGGACTAAAACAAGTGTTTCCCCAACCTTAATATGGGTAAGCTTTGTCTGGGATATTTGTCAAATATCCGCTTGAAGGCTCCTCTCCCCCAAATTTTAACATTGTTTGTCTGCTTAGAAGCTTGAGAACCAGCATTTTAAATGAATATTTGTAGATCCCCCTCTACCTGTGAGTGAGATACCAATTTCTTTGGGAAATACTGACCGAAATCAGACTCACCATCCACGCACAGCCTCATGCAATACAGGAAATTGTGATGCAGCTGGAATGAGGTTGCAACAAATCCCCTCTGGTGTTTTCAGCAGTCGTCCCCAAGAAGGATGTGTTAGTCCCTAAATCCTGTATCATGTTCCACAGCAAGCTCTCGGGGCATCCCGTAACTCTGTTCACTGTCAGTGCATTTCAATAGAATGGTTAATATTCATTTGATCACAAGACTAGTAAGTGGGAGAGGAGAATAGAAAGAGTCCTGGTCTTGACATCAGAAGACCTGGATCAAACAGTCTGCTCCGTCTCAGTCCCCACCTGGGTGTTCAGCACAGAGTAAGAAGTTTCTCATCTCAGCATCACAGTTCCCATACAAATGAGAGGACTCAACTTAGTCTCTTAAATTCTTTTAGCAATAATATCTTCTACCTTAGAGGCCACTTGAGTCTGCTAAGAAATAAGCAAAAGACACTAAGACTTTTCTTCTTTTTTCTTTTCTTTTTTTTTTTTTAACTCTAAACAACTTCAGTTGTCTGTTAAGGACATTGATGAATATGAGGTTTTCTTTTTAACTTTCAGTTCCCTGTCTTCTTCAGAAAATTGTGTCCTTGCAAAGGAGATGCAGGTGCACCTGGAATATGCTTGGTTACAGCCACACTCTCCCTTGCAAAGCCAAGTGGAATAAAATCAGGCTGGCAGGAGCCCAGCATATGGACAGGCAGGCAAGAGCCATGTGCTGGTGTCTGACCCCCCAGACAATATTGGCCTCATCCCGAAGGCAATGGACAGACACACAAGGCAGTGCAGCACAGGCCCTGAAACACTGCCTGCCTGAGAACATGCTTCAGAGCTGAGTTACTGCTCAGAGCGACTCTGGGGATTTGGGCAGCAGCATCTAAGCCTCTTCATTCACCTGCCAACTTTCCACTTCAGCTGTTACCTATGGAGGACTTGCCTCCCCACCAGCCAAACACGCTATTTTAAAAAACACACCATTTTTATAGCCTTCTATAAATCATCTAACCCCTCTGTTTCCTTGTTTGTCTGGCTGGCCTCATTCTTTTCAGTTCCTTACTTTGGCATCATTTCTAGGACAGGGTAAATGACAACTTTTCTCCATCCTAAATTGTTTAAACCAAACCTGGAGCACTCAGGTTACTTTACGAGGTGGGTGAAAGGGTTGTTGTCATACCTCATAGAGGAGATTGTAATGTAGGTTAAGAACATGTACTTCAGAATCAGTGAAGACCTCAGTTCCAAATCTGGCTCTGCCAACTGCTACACCTGACAAAACCGCTCAACTCGCCTTTACCCTTGGTTTCTTTATAAAATGAGGATGACACTGCCTAACTCTGATTACAGTGGGTATTAACAATAGTGTAAAACACTTGGCACATATCTAAAGCTCAATATAGTAGCTTTACTATTCTTATCAGCCAACTGCAGCATGTCCAGAGCTGAGGTTGCAAGGGTGGCTAGACTCAGAATCATATATATAGGGACTTGTATCATCAGGAACATTTGGCACGGAGAAATCAACAGGCAGAGGACAGAACTGTAAAAATACATCCATAAACAAACCAACAAAAAAAAAAAGGAATTGCACGTTTTTGCCTATCCACTGAAAACAAAACAAAAATAAATAGCAAAATTTCTTTGTGGAATGAACTCCCTGAGAGGTAGTGAGTGCCCCAAGGACAAAAGAATTCAAGAGGAGCCCAGCTAGTCCTTGGGTGGGAATCTCTTTGCAGATTCAAACATAGCCTGAACCGTTGGATTTTTATGACTTTTAAAATACCTTTCAAGTTAAAATTTTATTGTTCTGTGATCATTACCAGCCCCAAAAGCAGATGCAGGAGAAGATGTTTAAAAGTTAAAAGGGAAGCCAACCGATTTGGCTTTCTGCTAGCCATTCTTAAGGAGGAGAGATGGGCTGAAGATATCTGCATTAGTAAAACTAAAGCTCAGGCATGCAACACTCTGCACCACCCCACTCACCCTGGCTCTTAAATGTGCTTTTCTCAGCTACAGCCCTGTACTGCCAGATTCATTATGTATTATAAAACCTGAGTGGATGGCTACATTGTGAAAGACTAAATAAACTCAGCAGCAAAGCTTAGTACGTGGAATTATGTTTACTTAATTAGCTAAGGGCTTAAAGGTAGTTAAAACAAGTAAACCCTCTTCTCTCCAGCTGAGAGATCATAAAAATGGATGTGAGGGATGATAACAAGTATCCAAGGATTTGTAAAATGTCAGGAGCAGTGAGCTAATGAGTATTAAGGAAGTGTACATACAAATGTTTTTGAAGTCTTAATAAAGGCTAGCAAACAGCTATCTCACCAGATTGCTCTTGCTCTCTCTCGTTTCCTCAAAGCAGTTGAAGACACAGGAAATTAGCAGTCTCATAATTGAAAAGAAATTGTATTAGGCACTTTGGAAAGCATTATTTAGGAGGAAAATTCAATAGAAGCAATTAAGCCCGATTTTTACATGCACTGGTGCACACACACAAATCAGAGACTGTGCTGAGACTACCTGTTCTCAGGCCTGACAGCAAGGCTAGGAAGGACTTTATCAATGTAACTCTAATGACTTTAAAAAAAAAAAGATAGCAACCCTCAGCTGGCAAAGACTTTCACGACTAGCTGATGTCATCCTCATAACCACCCCTTTCCTGAGAGGTTCACTTGGCTGAGAAATTTGAAGGTCAATTGCATTTCTCTTCTATACTTCAGGATCTGTGACCAATACACATACACTTCTAAAATAATATGAAATAAATAAATAAATAAAATAATATGCAATACGAAGAAAACATTCAAAGTCTAATATCCAAAAGTAATGATTTTTTTGTTGTTGTTTTAGATAACGATTATATCGAAGTGCTTTTTAACCACGTTTAGAATACCCATTAAAAGACAGGAGATGGGCCATGCGTCCAGGAACTCTAACAACAGCCATTCGAGGACTTCTGTGTCCCTGAAGCATGGACATCCTTCTAAAGGAAGAATTTCATTCTTTGCAGATTCTTTTTAAGCAAATGGAAATGACTCCAGCGTTACGCATCAATGATAAGTTGTTCATTTAGTTTCTGAAAGCCTTTAAAAATAATGTGAATGTAATCAACATGAAATAAAAATCTATCCATTATCCCTGATTTTATCAGCCAGTGGTACCATAAATAGCACTTAATGAAAGGATCCGAACAAAGCCCTCTGACCAGGAAACAGTTGAGCTGGGCACCAAATCATCTGAATTCTATTTAGAAGATTAGATTGAAACCAATTTCATCCTTAAACAGAGGGACTAACATTAGACCTCCCTAGAGATAACAAGACAGGGTGATAAATGGTATGAAAGGTGACCCATAAGCCTGAGAAGACTGGAAAAGTCTAGGAAACATTCGAGGTGCTGCTTTTCCAAGTGAATCACTAGTGGGCACAAGCTGGCTCTGCCAAGGCCGTGTGTGGCTTGAATCTGGAATGAACCTGTGGAACCGAACGGGATAAATCATGCAACACAGGGAGGCTCGAACACGGCCCAAATCTCCAGACCTGTCACCCACCGCACGTTCCCAGAATGAGCTGAAATAAAAATTGTATGTTTTTCCCAAAGATATTTTTCCTATCCCATTAGAATTTTCTGTGGAGTAGCCTTCACACGTCACTCCATAATAACAATAATATCCGACATGGACTGAGCACATGCCGAGTGCAGGAATAAAAATTGGGTTCATTGTGAAAAGGAAAGAGTTTAAGATTTAGGCAGATGTTTTGGCTTATAAAAAGCATAAAAAAAAAAAAAATGGCAAGGCATGAATAACAAAGAAGAAATGTACCCTCTTTTTTTTAGGATTAAGGAAAAACTACTAGTGAAAGCAGGCCCGGATCTGGGCGAGCTGTGAGCAGCTGCTGTTCATCACCAGCAGCTGAAGGCAGGAGTGCAAGGGACACCCAGGCGCTCCCGAATGCTTTGTGTGTGTCTAAAGGAATTTACAAGCCGGCGATACACACTGCACAGCTTGTACTTAGCTTTGTGCAGTGTCTGCCAGCTCCTGGTGTTCTCTCACTCGCTAACTCAGATGTCAAGAGAAAGAGAGAATAAAGGTTCAATAATAAGAACTTGAAGACAAACTACTATATTTAGATATAGATATAACCCTCTCTGTCTCTAAACATAGCGTCCATGAGGCATGAAGCTGCTTAATCTTTCCCTCGGTGCAGGCGTCCAAATCCCGTCTCATTTTGCATCCGCTGTGCTTTGTACAAATGCCAATCCCCTCCAATTCAGCCCTGATGTCAAGTGACAAAGGGAAATACTCCCACTTGAACTACCTTCCTTTCAGCCTTTTTGCTTCACGTCTCCTTCAAACAAAGACGTTGCCTCTGCTTCCTGGCTTGGGCCGACTTCCTCAGATGACACACCACCCGGTGTGGCCCAGCCCTTAAAAATAAATAAAAATAAAAAGTCAGTGCCTGGATCTCGATGCCCCCAGTGAGCAAGAAAGTATCAGATTTCCATCTGTACGTCTCTTACCACTGATGGCTATTGTTTAAATAAACATTACTTTGTATAGCTTTAAAAAAAATAAAAATTCAATACATGTTGGTGCCTGGTTATAAAGAAAGAAAATTGCGGTATTAAAAGACTAGTATTTTCAGAGTCTTGTGATGTAAATTGCTAATTTAAAACCCAAAATATTGTTAAAGTGTCTTTATTTAATAGCAGGTGATTGCAAGCTGTAATTTGCAAGCTGTGGATGCAGATGGCAATGTTTCCCCTCCCTTTTCAGTCGTGCAGTACAGTATTTACTGCAGAGCTATGCAGACATGAAACAGCCAACTGTGAAGGAAAACACTCTGGAGGAAGAGCAGCGACAAAGTTTGCAAAAGGAAAACGGGTTTTGAGACCTGCTTGTGTCTCAGCGAAGGCAGCGTGCTCTCCTCCTGAGTAGGGAGAATGCTTGTTCATTAAGAGAAGCTGGAGGTGCCATCCGTGGATTTTCCAAGTGCTTGCAAATATTAAAACATGCACGTGACAGACTGATATTTAATTTAGATTTGATTTATTTATTCTTTGGCTGGAGAAAACCTAAGGGAGAGGCTGCATGTGGGTATGGGATTGCTAGACAAAATTCAAGACACCTTGTTGAATTTGAAGTTTAGGGAAACAATGAATAATGTGTTAGTATAAGTGTTCTCATGTAATTTGGGACAGACTTATACTAACAAATTACGTGGGACATATTTATACCAACAGAGTGTTTCTAATTTATCTGATATTCGGATTTAACTGAGAATCTTGCATTTTTATTTGATATATCATGCAAACCTATGTGGGGAGGGGAAGGGTAAGTACATTAATAACAACATCAGGTGCAGGCAAAGGTGATGGGAATTGGCACTTACTGAACAGTCACAGATTCACCTCTGCTCCAGCAACACTTTATCAGGTAGATTTTGTTGTGAACTCATTTCAAAGGGAACATAATTATGCCTCAAAGACCTTTGGTGACTTTCTAAAGGTCATATAATTCACAACATGCCTGGATTTGGGGACCAAGCTTTCTATGGCTTCAGAGACTGAGTTTCTTCCAATAAATGATACTGATGTCTCACCTTCGTTAATTATCTCCTGTGACACTTAGAGAATCTGGAAGAAATCAAGTGCCCATCTCGAGCTCCAGGGAATTCCCAACTCCTCTACCCTGGCAAAAATGCAAACCAACAAACAACCCCTCTGTCCTCTCCTGTTATCTCCTTCCTCCTGTTCCTACCCTGGTGGACCAATGAAAGTACTATTTGCCTATTGAAAAAAGAATAACAGCTCTTTCTCCATTGGTGTCATCCAAGCGAAGTCTTCCTAAAGATGATATTTTTTCATCTTATTGTAGGTTGTTACCCAAATACCTGGGAAGCTGGCCTTCCTTAGCATTTGGCTTCACACTACTCGTACAGAATCCTGGGAAGTGGTAACATAGGACCCAAGTAGAAATAGGGAGAAGGGGACTGTTAGTGCTCGCTCAGATATCTCCCATCTTTCTGGCTGCCTTAGTCCTGAATGGCTCAGTCCAAGCGCTCCCCATGACTCAGTAGGAAGTCCCACTGGGTTTCCACCATTTCTCAACGGGTGAATTATTGGCATTTGGACAAAATGATTCTTCATTGTAAGGGACTAATGTGAACATATCAAGACACCTCAATCCTGTATCCTCATCCTAATTACTATCAACAGACATTTAGTCACTTTGGTAGCCAAAAATATCCATGTACATTTTCAAATACCTCTGTTGGTGAAGGAGAATTTCCCACAGCTGAGAGCCACAGGGCTATGTGTCCTTGGTAGTCGTTAGCATACAGGGCAGGGTTACTCCTGCTGGGGCCTTCTGGAGAAGGTTTCTTCACTCTGTAAAAGAGGCCTTGGAAGGAGCAGTCCCTCTAATACCACTGCTGGATGTGGTCAGGTAGGCACATGATTTCTGGAGCTACAAAAGCTCTTTTTCCCCTGTGGGAGCAAAATCTGAGAAGAAAAGATGGCAGGGTTCAAACGTGGAAGATCCCTGGGCCCATGACGACATCATCTGTTCACTAAATTAGCAAACTCCGGAGCTGTGCTGCCTTCCCAGTATCAGGCAGGGAAGGAATAAAGCTGCCTAAGTGTTTAAGCCTGTTGAGTTGGGAGTGGTCAACCTTCCAGCGCCTCAGAGCACCTGAACCTGCGCGTGACTACAAGGACGTTGCACTTCTGAAGGGAGGATGACAAAAAACAAACAATAGGGCTGGAGGAGTGTGAGGTCTAGAGATATCGTTGGCCCATTACATCACAACTGCAAAGAGAAGAGAGTGGAGTCAGGGAAATGGAATTTGAATCTTAACTTTATCACTAACTGTGGCTCCATGAGCTTGGGTAAGGCAACTGATCTCAGCCTTAGAGTTCTGGTCAGGATTAGATTTGCAAACTTTGTCATGTCAAAGCCTGCAGAGCACAGCAGACTCCCAGATGTGCAGTTTTTCTCTGATGCATGAGCCCAGTAGACACCTACGCTGCCACACCCCTAAACTTACACCCAGTCCTCTTCACTCATTCACCCACCCATTTCCCAGGCCATGTGAGTTCAGGACCTCATTTAAACCCACATCTTCTCATCTTGTGAGGCCCTGATACTGTGTTCTCTGGCCCTGATGTAAATGTTAATTGGGCCAACAATGAGCCTTGAGATCGCTGCTGTTTATGTAAGTCTTTTGTCTGCACCAAACTTATTTATTCTAATTAAAATACCAATGACCAATTCCAAGATATCCACAGTTAAAATTGCCTACTTTCACTTTCAAGAAGCATCTATTCTAGTTTATCTTTTAAATAAAGGATAGATAAATGTTAACCTCGCACATTACATTCCAGTCCTGTTCAATATCTTACTAATGTTTATTTGTAGGAAAATAAAAATTACTTGCTCTCATCTACTGAAGGGTATTACATAAACCACTTAAATATAGTATTCTCTAGTGCCATCTAGGGGATTTCTGACCAAGAACAAAAAAAAAAAAAAAAAAAAAAAATATGTTCAGCTGAAAGACAAAAACAAACACTGAGAAATCAGCTATGACTTGCAAAGTAATTTCTTATACACACCCGATAGTGTTGGGTAATCTTTAATTTTAGTTTGGGTTGCTAAGCAAGGTCATATGTGGTGCTGCAGCTGGGAAATGCAGAAGTGAGTAAAACATATGACCTCATGCCCAGCTCCATAGCCTCATATTTCACAAACATAACCTTGAAAGAATAAATACTTCCCCATTGAAATCAATGCTACTTTCTAAAACCAAACCAAGCAGAATTTGTTAATGTTTTTTCCATATGATTTCTAGCTACCTGGTATCTACATATTCATCATCAATATGTAAGAATCCCAGCAGGTGCCCTTTGAAGATAAAGGAAACACCAAAGAGTGATTGACACTTTGCTAGGACCCCTGTCTCTATCCATAGCCCCCAGCACGATGCCTAGCAGACAGGAGTCAGTTTTAAGTGTTCTGTGTTCTGAACTGAGTTCAGCAGACTCTAGATGGTATTAACTGATGAGGTGTTCATCTGTTTCTAATGAACCATACGTGACTCAGTTGCAGTAATTTGTGTCAACCTAAGGAAGCCCATTTCTGGGAAGGTCTACGCAGTGGTCCTCAAACTTTTTAAACAGGGGGCCAGTTCACTGTCCCTCAGACAGTTGGAGGGCCGGACTATAGTTTAAAAAAAAAACTATGAACAAATTCCTATGCACACTGCACATATCTTATTTTGAAGTAGAAAAACAAAATGGGAACAAACACAATCACACTGCTGCATGTGGCCTGCAGGCCGTAGTTTGAGGGCCCATGATGAGCTGGCACTATGTAGGTAATTTTTCTACAGATTATTAAAATAATCTTTACCTCAAAACCTATAAAGGTTTAATTTCCATTTTACAGATAAGAAACTGGGGCAGAGATAGGTGGAATGTCTTCTCCAAGGTAACACAAGAAATGCAAAAACAGGTTTTCAAATCACTTTATGCCCCAGCATCAACCACTGTGCATCCTCCAAGAAAGCTGAATTTCAAGTGTAACATTTTAATATGACTACTAAATGTTTGACAAACTATTTAAATCAAGGGGGAAAGGCACATGAAATTCCTGATATTCAACCATTTCTTTACCTACAAAAAGAGCTTGTATGTGATTCAACACACTGCATTTCCAAATTCAAGACTACTTCCCTTGAAGGCTAGTAACAAAAAGAGGTAGCTTTTGTTATGTACCATTTCATTTACTTTGAGTTTTTCATGATCTCTTAGCTACTGCAAGCACCAATTAATTAAACTGGATTGCCTCCAAGGATGCCACTTCCTCATGTATACTTAAGTGCTTGTCAAGGCCAAGGCTCTTGAGCATCACCTCCAGGGTATATTGATCTTATTTATCCTACAAGCATTTTGTGACAGTAGGCATTGGCAAGGCAGTTTCACCATCATTTGTTCATAGCCACTTTGTTCAATGTCTGCCTTGAATAAATGTTCTTTCTCACTAGGGTCATTTTGCTGGAATGACCTGCCAGGGTGAATAGAGACGGGTGGTAGGTAGGTTGCTATTCACAGTCATGGTACCTTATTATTTAACAAAAAAAAAAAATTAAAAATCAGTGCATGTTTAACAATTGCTCTCAAGCAACCCTGATGTAACTTTTAATGGACCAAGGCCACATACCTGGAATTAAGGATGATCAAAGTTTCCTGGTGCACAGTCTAATAAAGCTGATGACTTCCACTTATTATTCAGTCAGAGGCTGGTTAGTTTTCAACAGAGATTTTACAATCTACTTATACTTTGTCCCAAAATATTTCTTTTTTGTTGTTGTTGTTCTTGCTTCTCCAATAAAATAAAGACAAAAATAATTAATGGGTAGTTATGTACAGCCTCTTTCCATTTTATCAACCCTTACCCCACCCACCCACCACTAAGGAAACATATTACAGAGAAATCATAGAGAAAACAGGATGGGGGAAGAAAAACAGTGTTCAAAGACATGAGTGTGAAGAAGCATTTCGTGGAAAACTGAAACTTTTCTAAAACCTTTCTTTTGATAAAAAAAGAAATCAAAACTTGGTATGCATTATTAGATGCTGTGGCACATGGGGGACAGAGGGAATGAAGTAGGGCTCTTTTGGTATTATTCAATAACTTTAAATAAAATTTTAATTATTTCTATTTTTCCAAAATGTTGAACGATAGTCCTTTGACTATGATGCTGCAGTGAGACTGGACTATGTGGAACTCCATGATTTATTGATATTACCTGGTGTCTAATGAGAAAGGCTATGGGCATAAACTATTTTGCATACAATTAGCTGGCATGTTCTTGCCCCTCTCCTCTCAGGCCTCGTGAGTTATTGAATAATTTGGTCTCTGATTTTTATTGGCTGTTGTGCACAGCATCCTGACAATCCATGTCTCTACTGCTCCAATATATCGTTGACCTCAATAACTCCTCGTCCCAGTATCAATTTTCAATTCATCCAAATGAGGGGAGGGTGGTAGTGTGCAATTGGACAGAGTTAAATAACAGTTAGGATTAGATTTTTGGTAGGATTCTACCCAACAGAAGGTAAGGTAATCATTTAATACTTCCTCAAGAGAAGGGAACACTTTTATAGTGCTGGTGGGACTACAAACTGATACAATCTTTTCAGAAGTAAGCATGGCAAATCCTCAGAGAACTCAAATTAGACCTCCCATTTGATCTTGCAATGCCATCACTAGGCATATACTTAGAAGAAAAAAAAAATCATTTTATCATAAGGACATTTGCACTAGACTATTTATTGCAGCTAAATTAAAATTGTCATGATATGGAAACAATCTAAATGCCCACCAACCCAGGAATGAATTAATAAGCTGTGGTAGATGTATACCATGGAATACTAATTCAGCCACTGAAAAAGATGAAGACCTTACGTCTTTTGTATTAACCTGGATGGAATTGGAACACATTCTTCTTAATAAAGTATCACAGGAATGGAAAAGCAAGAATCTAATGTACTCAATTCTAATATGAAGCCAGTAGATGATCTAATATATAGCAACGTAAGAGAAAAACTCAAATCAATTCAAGGTGGAGGGCAGAGGACAAGAGACCAGGGAGAGGGGAGGAAGGAGAGGATGGGAGTGCACCCACGTAAGGGGCATAGCATTAGGGTGTATGGCACACCTCTTGGGAGCAGAACACAATTATAAGAGGGACTTGGCCTAACAAATGCAAAAGGTATAACCTAATTCTGTGTACCCTCAATTAACCTGAAACAACAACAATGACAAAAATATTGAATCTGAATATGTCATCACCAAGAGTCTCACTCAATCAAAGCAGAGATCCTTCTTCGAAGATAATGAAATCCAGAAATTCAGCGATTAAAAGCCCATCGACTATATTAAAAGCCTTATTATTATATTAAGAAACTTCTCTTTGTAACAATACCTATATGTAGCCTTACAGATTTCTTCTTGAATTTCTTTTTTGTTTCCTTTGTTTGTTTATTTTCTGTTGACATGGCCCAAAGAAAGACACTGAAGATATTTTGAAGACTTCATTTTTTATTTATTTATTTATTTTATTAAATCATAGCTATGTACATTGGTATGATCATGGGGCATCATACACTAGTTTCACAGACCTATTGACACATTTATATCACACTGGTTAACATAGCCTTCCTGGCAATTTCACAGTTATTGTGTTGAGACATTTACATTCTACATTTACTAAGTTTCGCATATACCATTGTAAGAATCACCACAAATGTATTCTCACCAATCCCCCTCCTTCCATCCCCCTCTCCCCTCCCTCCCTTCCCTTCTCCCCTCCCCCTATTCCTAGGTTGCAAATGGGTTACAGCATTCATGTGAAAGCCCTAAATTAGTTTCATAGTAGGGGTGAGTACATTGGATACTTTTTCCTCCATTCTTCAGATACTTTACTAAGAAGAATATGTTCCAGCTCCATCCATGTAAACACAAAGGAGGTAAAGTCTCCATCTTTCTTTAAGGCTGCATAATATTCCATGGTATACATATACCACAATTCATTA
>CAUYPK010103686.1:0-38258 GCA_963574355.1 Loris lydekkerianus
TTACTTTGTCCCATCCGATCCTTGCTCTGGGACCCTGAGGGCGGAGCTTGCCAGGGCTGTTCTTTCCCAATGGCTTCCTGCACCCAGCTCAGTGTTTCAGTCTGGGGCCCCAGACAATGCCCAAAGTTCTCCACACTCCTGTTCAAGCTCTCCCCAAGGCAGTTCAACTGAGTGCCAAGTCCAAGAACACCAAAACAGTTCACAGGTAAGGCCCTTCCGGTTTGCAGTCTCACTGCTGCTTGTACTGCCAGGGTGATTAGGTCGATCAAACACATGCAATCACTTGCCAGTTCTCCAGTTTTTGTCCTCCTGTTGGGGTCCAGAAGTCCCTTGCTGGCTCCCTGTATTTTCAAAGGGATCATTATAGGCAGATCCCACCGGCCAGAGATGCCTGGAGTCCTATCTCCCCAGACTTGCTGTGCCCAGTTGCAGGGAAGCTGCTACTCGGCCGCCATCTTTAATCCTCTCTCTGTAGGGATTCCTGCCAGCATCATGAGTGTTCTGGGCTTAGGTGGGAAACGTTGATTGTTTCTGGTTGTTGTCTCTTCTCTCTTTCTCTTCTTTGCTAACATGGGAATCTTATATGATGGAACCTGAGCGTTCCGCCTTCCCCTCGCGCAACAGCAGTCCGGGGGCCATGAAACTGTGAGAACAGGACTATATGTAGGTCTTAAAGAAACCTAACACTGGCTCTATGAAATTCAGTTTTGTTCCCTCTGAAGACAAACAGTAACCTGAAATAAGTGATTGGCAAGTAGAGGCAGTAGCACTCCCTTTCCTACAAGAATGCAGAATGAAGTGGAATTTGTTCAGTTACGGGTTACAGGAAAACAAGGGGTCTAAAGTGCTCAAAAGCTATTTGTTCTAATGGGTCAAACATCGCCATCATTTTTTTTCTTTCCTCAGCTCTTCCTATAATCAATAAAGAAGCCAGGCTCTGGCCTGTCCTTGGCCCAGTCATTGCCACTTCCCTGCCTGTGAATTCTCCCCACTGGAGGGTCTGCCCTGCTAATAAGCATCATTTTCTCTAGGCTGGCTTTTGCACTTGCCCAGAACTGTCTTAAATTGTAGAGTATTTCTGTATTTAGCAGCAAACACAGATGTCTGGGGATCCTGGTCTTGATTTTCAGAAAATTTAAAGCATTGCATCTACATAGTGAAAACCCTGCCTGTCTGGAAAGCTGGCAGGGAATGGAAGCCTTTCTGGAGTGAGAAAGAGACAATGCTGAGAAAGGAGGCTGAGGTCCCCAGAGACATAGCTAATGAGCCTTCATTAAGTCCTAGGTTCAAAGAGCTGGGCTCCCAAATGTTCCAGGAAAAGCCTTCTGTGGCAACACAAACTTGCACCAGCACCCCCACATCTGAGCCATTTGAAGTGATTTATATGACAAGATAATTCACTGAAATGGGAATTCATGCTATATTTTTCCTTTTTGGTTCCAAGTGGGAAGCCTCTCTGTGCTCCTACACCCCGGGGGAAGCTTATGGTGTAGGCTGGGGATAAAGGCTGCCTGGAGATGACCCACTTCCTGTCCTTTGCCTCCCAGAAGCCAGAGCAGTTTAACAAGATCAGCAGGTGGAGTGAGGGAGAGGGCAGGGATGGAGGGAGGAGCCCCACAGAGGAGCCTGTAGAACTCTCCTATGAGTAGGACAGAAAGTCCCTCAGGGAGCCAAAGAACCACCAAGTGAAAGGGCCATCTGGTGCACCTACCTGATCCAAGGTAACAGCAGGGTAACTCACGGTCCCAGTTGGCCCTGAACTCACAGGGTTCCCAGGATGCAGGACCTGGACCAAGATGGTCTCCCTAGGTGGGAGTAGAGGTACAGCTGACTCCCATGTGAAGACCTCCTTCTTTGAGCCATGACCATGAGGAGCAGGTGGTGAACCTGCCCCTGTGTCTATCCCACAAACTCCCAAATTCTTGTGCTGTCCCTGGTGGGTCTGCAGAGAGTGCCAGCACTCAGAGCAGAACTTGCTTAGATGTATGCTGTTTACTGAGGTAGTGCTAAGTGTCAAAACGCATTAAGGGAACCCACGTTGCACTCTCTCTCTCTCTGGGGAAGCTGCCCATCCAGCTCTGCCTTGCAGATGCAAATTGCCTGAACCCCTCCCACAGGCCAAGGCTGAGTGAGGGAGACCACTGGGGGCTTGATCCCCCAGCTGGGATGATGTCTTCAATGAGTCCTGTGAGAACGCCTATTGAATAGGAACGCCTGCATATGCTATTGAATCTCCCCCAAAAGCCTTGCATGTAGTGTCAGCTAGAGTCTCCTGCCCCTTGCGATTCAGACCTGACTGGCTTGAAGCCCTCTCCACACCATGTTCAGTGCTTCCCCTCAAGACTTCTGGGAATCCCAGAGATCTACATTTCTCTGGCAGTCTCCATCTGATTTCAGGATTCTGCTGAATTGTCTTCTTCCCTCTTCATTTTGTGGCCCTTCCTATGATCCCTCTGCAGCAAAGACCCAGAACCTCTCCCTGCTCCCTAGGCCTCTGAGTACAATCAGGCATGGAAATTGGGTGGAGAGAATTTTCTGAAGATTCAGGGGCAACAGTAAAAAGTCACAATCCAGAGAAAATAAAAACTGGATGTTGACAGCTTTAAGAAATCCCTGGCATCCCCCTCTACTCTGATCCCCTCCCTAGCCCACTACCAATTCCTGGTTCCTTCTTACATAGACTAGGATGGCTCTCCAGTCCTTCTCTTCCTCCAACCTCCTTTAAGCCCCCCAACCGCACCCCAAGTGTCTGATTTGTGCACTTTCCTAAGTAAATCAGGTGCTGGTTGTGTAAAATATTAATTTTATTCTTCTTAAAATCATGAGGTCATTTGGGCTCAGGCCTTGGCCTGCAGAAGGGTCTGCATGACCCAGGCAGTAAGCAAGGGTGCCACCTTGAAGTCCCAGAGGCAATGACACCACATATCCCAGGAGAAAGGCAATTCTCAGTTCTGCAGTGCATCTTCAGAGAGCATGTGTTAGGTGGCTGGACCAACACTACCAGGCTGGAGTGCATGGTGAGGGGCTGGCACAGAAAGCAGAGCCTTGGCTCCCTGGGTGGAGGGAAACAGGAATGAGAAACTAGGCAGGGCTGGGAAAGTGGTGAGGAGCCCCTAGTCATAAAACAAAGTCACCTACCAAGTGCCAAGAGTGATGTTAAGGCTTTGTATCATTTCTAATCCACGTAGCAAGCCAAGGATGGAGTTGTTCTCCCAATTCACAGGTAGGGAAACCGAGAGTCTCCGTGCCTGAGTGACTGAGCCCTACAGCTAGTAAACAGGCAGTCAGGATTCAGATAGGCCATCTGTCTCTAAGGTCTATGACTCCTTCTCTTCCTACACAGCCTGAGTCAAAACAGATGTGAGAGCCTGGGTGCAGAGCTCTGGGTCTGGGGCAGATGGAGCTCCAGTCAGGCCTGGGCTGACTCCCAGTGGGGGCATATCTGCCATGTGGGTTCTGGGAGGATATTCGGCACCTGATGTTGGTAAATTGTTTCTGCAGCTCCCACCTCTGGGCCTCTGCCCCTGCCCTGGAATCCTTTCCCCAGATTTCACTACAGCAGGCCCTATCTCGTCTTTGGAACTCAATTCATGGAGCTTCTTCTTGCAGAGCCTCCATGACCTTGAAATCCAAAGCAGCCCCCAGGCCCTCTCCATCTGCTCACCCTGTAGCTTTTACCTGAAATTTCTTCATTCACCTGCTCATTTTTTATTTATGGTCTTCCCCCTTCTCTATACATCCTCCACACCAGGTAGCTGGTGGAGGATTCCGGAAGAGCAGGATAGACACACCCACTTTTCCATGGCTGCCTCCACCAGCCATGCTTGCATGCAAACATTCAGAACCTGAAAACCAGTAAAAGCCATCTCCTCCCCATCTGGCTGTCTCTCTCTCTGCAGCCCCCTCCATCTCAATGATGGCTTTTCTGTTCTATTTCCCCATGAAGAACTGCTGTGGGAGAATTGGCAGCTTGACCATTTGTGGCAGAACAGAAGTCTGAGACAGACCCTGCTGTCCTCCTGGTGGGTCTAAAGGGTTGGCCAGGCCTGCACATCTTGAGAAGTCCTTCACCCTGTCCCTGCCAGAGCTTCTCTTAGCCCCTTCATCACCTCCTGTCCTGTCCTCGCTGACCTTGGGGCTAGAAGGAAACACAAATAGTTTTGTCCTATAAAACATGAGGGCCCTGGCGCCTGTTGGCCAAACCCTTCTCATGAAATGGAAGGAAGGTGAGGCTTAGAGTCGGACCTACCACTTGGAGGACTGAGGATGAGACCAGACCCTGAGCCGGGGACCCGAGACTGCTGGTTCCAAGTGCAATATGCTCAGGATCACTGGGCTGTGGCTAAACTCCTCTATCAGAAAGACTCAGCAACTCATGCCCTTTACTTACCCTGCAGGGAGGCCAGAAGATCAATTAAACATGGTATCAAAAGCATGTTGTGCTTCTCCGATGAAAAGCATCCCAGTTGGACAGATTCACAGCCATGCTGCTGGCCCATGCAGGTCAAATTACTTTGTCTAACAGATTTTTATATGGGTGTGAGGTTTAGGGTTTACAGGGGGAAAAAAGGCTCATTTCATAGCGCTATTATGGGACTTTCTCTATGGAAATATAGTCTCTGCACAGGCCTGAAATGTTTTGACAGCTCAGGGAAACACTCCAGAAAACCTGAAGCCAGAGTGTACCATCAAGATGCCAATGACTCTGCTTCCCACAGCCCCACCATCCCTGAGCTTCCTGCGGGCTCCTCAGCAGGCCTAGCCGCCACCCTACCCACAGGGACCAGCTTCACGTGGCCCAGTTATGAATCAACCTTGTCCTCCTGTTCCAATGCAGGAAAATGGGATGATGAATTCATTTCCATCACCATACTGCCCATAAGTCACAACTTGAAGGCCCTTTTTTTTTCTTTTGAGTTTCCAATGACAAAGATTTCATTATCCAAAGCAATAATTTTTACCCAGAGCAATGCAAGATTTCACTCCACCTGAATTAGGCCCATATGTGAGCGGGCAACCCGGAACACCATGTCTGGGAGGCAGAAAAGACGGGGAGGGGGAGAGTTGGCCTCTTTCGGTGTCCTCATACCTCCCCTATTCTTCCCATATTCTCAGTGTGGGTATTCACTTCCTTTGTTCTCAGTCTGCTCCCCTGGAGCCAGCCCATTCCTCCTGTCACTCAGCACCCCTCATCCTTCCTCCAGGGAGCAGCCCCCCCTCCCTCCAGTGGCAACCCCTGCCTGGGATGACATCCTCCTGTTCCTGATTTCCATCCCACTCCCCACCCCCCACCACATTAGAGCCAGGGAGAGGCAGAAAATCACCAGCCATATTTTCAAATGAAAGCCAAAGCAATTTTAAAACCTCAGGAGGTCAGAAGACACCCAGGGGGTTGACTCATTCTAGCTCTGGATGTGCCACCTCTGCCAGACCCTGCCTTCCTCCCTGCTGGTTTTCATGAGGGCCTTATTTCTCCAAACCCAAAGCCTAAGGTCGGAAGGCATAGATAATAATCTGAAGAAGGAAATGTGGAAGCCTTTTCAGCAGCTCAGGAGGAGCCAGGACAGGGCCCTCTGCTCTCCGTCCTACTGGAAAACAGTATTTTCGTTTTCTTTTCTTTTCTTTTCTTTTTTTCAGGGACTAGCTGGTTTGTTTGTGGGGCTTGCTGGGAAGACCAGGAGCACTGCGGAGAAGGGCCTACCATGGGCTAGGACTGCCATACCTCTGGCTTCCCCCACTGTCCACATCCCAACCCCACAGAGCCTCCTGTTCCACCTGCTTTCCCAGTAATGATGCTGCCACCACCAGTCCAGGGCAGGCCCAGGTCAAGTCACTCATAACAAACCCAAGATGAAACCTTGATGACAGATTTGAGGGAGCCTCATGCAGCCAATCTGCATTTAACTATTCTTTATTAAGTATTGACTAAGAGCAAAAGAAAAAATAAATGCATAAAACGCATTTCACCTCCTCATACAGAAAATGCAAAGTATGGCTGATACTAACTACCAAAATGATTATGTTTCATGTGACTGACCAACATCCAGACTCAACACCAGTGAAGAGGCCCAGACAATTACTTCAAGAGTCCAGGTGAGGGAGGGAAAACTGCAGGCTGGAGCTGAGAGTCTTCACGGGAGATGTGGGGCTCAAGAGGGCAGAAAGTAATAACCACAGAAGCTTCAACAGAGGAGTAGCGTGTCCTCTAGAAGGGGTGTGAGTGAGGCTGGGGAGTTAGTGGGGCTCTACCATTGAGTGTGGAAGCTCAAGCTGAACTCACATGAGTTCCCAGTCACCAACAATGCATCTTGAAGCCATCTTAGTCCCCCTGAGTTCTAAGCTACTACTATTATGTCATTAGCTCCTCCCACACAAGATGCACATCATGAGAATGTATGTGGGAGAGAAGACTGAAGGTCCCAGGAGCTATGCCTGGGCCGGAGGCCTCAGGGCTAAGAGTGGCCCCAGAGCCACCCTCAATCCTCCCTGCAGGCCAGTCCCCAAATTCCTGCTTTAACCACCTCACCAGCCACCTGCTTTAACCACCTCACCAGCCACTTAAGGTCATGAATCTGGACTTCTAGGTGAGCAGGTGGAATTCTGGATGATACATACCAACGTGCTGCAAGACATGTAGGTAAGTGCAAGGTTTTTAATTTTGACAGTTTCTTAGAGGAGAAATGCACATAAAATTAACCATTTTAAAGTGCACAATTCCCAGGCATTTAGTACTAATGTTGTGCATCTACCAAACCTATGTAGTTCCAGAACATTTATATCAGCCCCAAAAGGAAACCTTGTACCCATGAGGCAGTCACTCCCCATTGTAGAATCACACAACATGTCACCATTAGTGTCTAGCTTCTTTCACTTAACACATTTCTTTTTTTTTTTTTTTCTATTGCTCACAGCAACCTCCAACTCCTGGGCTTAGGCAATTCTCTTGCCTCAGCCTCCCAAGTAGCTGGAACTACAGGCATCCGCCACAACGCCCGGCTTTTTTGTTGCAGTCTGGCCAGGGCTGGGTTCAAACCCACCACCCTCGGTATATGGGGCTGGCGCTCTACCCACTTAACACATTTCTGAAGTTCACCCATGTTGTAGCATGTATCAGAATTTACATAATTGTATGTATGTACATTTTATTTATCCAGTCATCTGCTAATAGACATCTGCTGATAGACACCCTGTAGGGCTCCTGTAAACACATGTGCTTGATTGAGTCCCTGCTATAAACACGCTCCTGTTTGAGTCCCTGCTCTCAATTCTTTTGGGTACATGCCTAGGAAGGGAATTACCGGGTCATACAGTAACTCTATACAGTATACTTTCTGAGGAATGGCCATACTTTTTTCCACAGGTTTGCATCGCTTTACATCCCCACCAGTGGAAAATGTTCTGAGAGAGACAGACAGTGGGGCGGGGTTGGGGAGGCTGATTTGAAGCATTCATCTGTGTTCCCACAGGCCCCAAGCTCTCCCCCCAGCCTAGAGTGGAGAATAGTACACAGCTTGGAGCAGGCTCTCAGAGTGTGAGGTGTAAAGTGCAGAGGAGGCAGGCTGGAAGGGGGAAGTAGGAAGGTAGTCACAGAAATGATTCTGAGTCCCACAACAGTCACACTGAAAATCAAGGATAAGCCCCAACACCACACAGCTCTCCCATTTGAGCTCCGCAGGAGGCAGGGAGCTGCCCACTCTGTAAATTCCATCTGGAGATTGGGTTATGACATGAAATGATGAAAATGTGAAACATGAGGGAACACACTGTAAATCACTTATTGGCAGCCTGCTGCCTCCCAGCCATGCCCAATCCTAGTGAGATGCTGCAACAGCTCAGGGTTTCCACACCAGCATGAGCTGGGCTTTCACCTTAGGTGTCAAGATCCTGACCCGGGAACTGAAACTATGTGGGGAAAACACCTCAGAGGCCTGATTCACCCTGTCCTCCAGCCAGGAGCAGTGCCCTGCAGCCTCCTCCTGGCATTGGGCCCGCCTGCCCCAGGCCTCAAGAAAAACCTCTGTGCCCCTCCATGCCTGCACTTTCCCCAATGGAAAAGTGATGATGCCTTGGCATGAATAGCTCCCCAGGCTCCCCAAAGTATTCCAGATGTATGTTTGATTCTTAGAAGTTAGTGTTGGTTCTCCTTATCTGGTGCCAGTGAGGAAACTGAGAAACAAAGAAAAGAAGAGGCAAGTTCCCTATGAACAGGATGCACAGGGCCAGTGTCACTTGCTGACCTATGAGGACATCATACCAGATGATCTCCCAGTCTCTCCAGTTCTAATGTTCTGGGCTATGGGTCTTCATCCACAGCTGACTAGCCAAGCAAGCATAAGCCCAAGCAAGTCCTCCTCCCATCCCCTAAAAAACAGTGATGTGTCATGGTCTATCAGCGGAGGAGAACGCTCAATTCCCCATCTCACCTATCCTCTTTGACCTGAGGGTCCAGGCAAATTGTTCCCTTTTAAGCACACAGGGAATACTGTCCTGCCATATGAGCAACATTTGACACAGCATCAATCCTGAGGTGCCCAAAGATGACTGTTGAAAGGAAGTAAAAGATTAATGTATCCAACTATATTTTACCACCTGTTTACCAAATATATCAGCTACATCAGCTTTGCTGTGCCATGAAATGTTGGGGGCTGGGGAAATCAGCACTTTCTTTACTAGGCAGCAGTTTAGCCTATAATCCCACTTCAGACCTACTGCATATGATGGTCTTATCTCCCCAAATTCACATTTAGTTCCTAATCAGTCCTTCCATTATTATCCCATAATGCCTAGGACAGGGTTGGACACACAGTGGATAAGTGAATGGATTAGTTTCCAAGAGTTTTCCAGGAAAAGAAGAGCAGTATTTCAGCTACCTATAGTTGCAAAACAAACTACCCACAACTTAGTGGCTTACAACGATTTATTATTTCTCATGAATCTGTGGGCTGATTGGGCTCAGCTGGGTGGTTTGGCTGGGCTCCTTCATCAGCTGGCCTCTTATCCTCCAGATCCTCTCCCCCATGTCCCTGCATTATTCAGTGGTCTAGCCTTGATCTTCTTAAAGCATGATTGGATTCCAAGCAGGCCTGTTCTGAGAAGACAAGCCTAATGTGTAAGCACTTATCAAACCTGTGCTTACTTCATGCTTGCTAATGTCCCATGGCCAAATAAAGCCAAATGGCCAACCCTAAAGTCAGTGTAGAAGTCACCACACAAAAGTGTGAATTCTGGGAGATGTGGTCCATTGAATGCCACCAATGCAATAATCTACCACAGCTGGTGAATCCCTCCTGCAGGGGTAAAAGCTATGATAACACTGAGCCATCCTCCTCTCTTCCAGGGAGCTGGAAGACAAGGCTAATCCTGAGCAAAGAGCCATCTCCTAGAGGAAATGAGGAACCAGGTAACCCACTCTCAAGGTAGAGTGGAAGAAGGTTCCCTGAGTCTCACTCATGGTCCTGCTTAAATCCAGCAAAAAGCCATGCTGGAATTTCTTTTCATATCTTGGGAGACAAAAGAGGCCTGTCACTTGCATTCACTCATTCATTCACTGAACACATTGCCTGCACACTGCCTTCACGGGGCACTCAGGGCATCAAAGTGTATTAAGGCAACTCCTGCCACCAGCAGAAAAGCACATGTGCATCTCCTCTCATGTTCTTTTTGGCCATGAGGATTCCTTTTTCCACTGGGAAGTAATGGCCCTGTGCAGTGGTTAAGAATATGGACCCTGGGGCTGTGCCTATGGCTCAAAGGCATAGGGTGCTGGCCCCATATACTGGCGGGGGTGGGTTTAAACCGGGCCTCGGCAAAAAACTGGAAAAAAAAAAAAAAAAGAATATGAACCCTATCAGCAGATGATTTAGCTTTAGGCTCCTGCCACACAACAACTCTGCCCACCTACCCAGCCTTTCTAAACCATGGTTTTCTCATCTGAATTCTTATGAGGGTTAAATTATTTAATTCATGTAAAGCTCAGAACAGAGCCTGGCATAAAATAATGACAAGGCAAGTATTTGTTCATATTATTCATGATGAATCCTTACATAAGGAACTTTTTTCAAATTATAAAAGTATTAATAACATATATCCCATATAAAAAGAAACAAACCAACCTTGCAATATCTGAAAAAAGAAAAAAGAGAAAACTCACACAATCCTTCATACAAAGAGACTCCTACTTATCATTTGGCATGTGTATGTAAGGTTTTTTCATAAAATCTGTAAACATACCTACTCTTTTATTTACAAAAAGTCTGTCTCAAGCTATCCATAGTTTGTAGCCTGCCAGCTAAAACTTAATACCATAAATATTATTCTACAATTTGTTATTACTATCTGCATGCATTTCATTGTATAAGCCACCCCCTTCTGTGGGACTGTTATATGACTTTTCACAAACAGAAGTAATGCTATGATAAATATACTCACACACACCCCTGATTATATCCTCAGAATAAATTCCTAGAAGAAGAAATGCTGGGTTCATGGGAATGCCCAGTTTTAGGGCTCACAGATTCAGATACTGCTGGACTGGCCTAGAGAGAGTACATGTATCTAGAAGACACAATAGGAGAGGAACACATACATGTCCTCCACATCCTTGGAGGCCATGAAGACTGCCTTTTTCTCACAAGGGAGCTGTAACAGTAGTTTCCAGGCCATCAATGTCCTGCTATGGTGTAAATACTCCTCCCAAGCAAGCATGGCCAGAGCCACCTTCAGAGGCTTAGGTGCCTTCTGCCTGCCTGCAACTGCTAACCATATCTTTCTTTAAACATGGGCCTTGTCTAGCTTGCACATGCCTTTAGCAGGTGACCCCAACCCCACTCTGCCCCACAGGGATCCTCAGACTCAGCCTGGCCTACTCCCACCTCCTTGTCTGCTTTCCCATAACCTGCACCTGCCAGCTGTTTGAGCCAGTGTCTGAGCTTTGGGCTCAGGCAACCTAAGTGTGACTCTGGCTCTGCACTTACCATCTGGGTGATCATGGGCAGATGACTCCATCCCCTTGAACTATAGTTTTTCTTACCGATTTTCTTATAGTCTCAAACTGGAGACTATAATATGGGTCTCTCGGGGCTTAGAGCATTCAGTGAGATGACAGCAGTTCTTGGCAGAGTAAATGCTTAATAAATGGTAATAAGAGCAATACTGGCTATTATTTTTATTCTTACTACCCAGTGTTTCAACTAGAAACCTTCTACTCTCTTTCTCTTCTCCCAGGGTGTCTGCTTTTCCACAAACCCAGGAAGTGAACTTTAGCAATGGCCCCTGAACCTCACCTGCTGTCCTGATCATTGCACATTTGCAACAAATGGTCTCCCTGCCCACTCCCCCCGCCCACCCTGTGGCCAGAGCAGATGCCTGGAAAGCTGCTTGAGTGACAAGCTGGTTCCCAGCTGTAATGAGCTATGTGACCTAGCAGATCACAGGCTCACTCTGGTCCCTACTTCCTCATCTGTGCCATTGCCAAGGGCTTTCACAGTTGGGAAACACTGTGATCCTTATCCCTTTGCTGGTTTCTTGCCCCAGAGAACAAAAGAGCCTAACTGTATCCCTTAGGCAGGCAGATTGTGAGCAGGAGAGGAGCAAGATGACAGCTGCAAAGATGATTCTTTTTATCTCCTAAACCATCAAATCCTCCCTGAGATTTCTGGGCTACTGTCCCTTGGCTGGCTCAGAAATTTACTAGCTCCACCAGTATTTTCTTTAGTAGTTCTGTAAAGCAAGCTCAAACTCAGTGAGCACTGCCTATGCAAAGACCTTAACCACATGTTTATTTTCCTAAGCTATAAAAAGTTTATTGGGGGAGCTGGACTTCTTGTCCAGCGCCATGCTCAGAATTGCTACTACATTCCACAGGAAGACAGAGGCTCCCTGTCAGCCCAGTGGGGTGGGAGGGAAGTGGGTGGAATATAGCTGTCCAGCCTCAAGTGAAAAGGGCAGGGAAGGGACAACCAAGTGGTAAATTTATGAGAGAGAGGGGGCAGTGGAGAGGAAGGATAGGGGGAGATTAGAGTGTGGTTACAATGTGGTTTATCCCAGCATTCTGCCCGCTAGGCCTCTAGGTCTTTCTCCTGTGGAGGCAGCTTTGGGACACTGAGTCAGCAGAAACACTGAATCAGCAGAAGCACTGAGTCAGCCCTTCTGATAGGCCCTTCATCCTAGCACGTGGAGTGAAGTTTGATGCTGGAATAAACTATAAAAAGGAAACCCCCTTTGCTTAGTTATCCTCTAGTTTCCTAATAATCCCAGTCCACCTACCGTATATACTCGAGTATAAGCCGAGTTTTTTCCGGCACAAAATCTGTGCGGAAAAACCTGAACTCGGCACAAATTTTGTGCCGAAAAAACTCGGCTTATACTCGAGTATATACGGTATTTACTTATTTCCACCTAGACCAGTGTTTCATAAGAATCAGATACCACATTCAGACACTGTCCACCAGTTTGGTAATTCTGGGGCCCCTAACATAGACGGAGTCCCTGAAGAATAAGGGAATGCAGATCCAGGTTTTTCACTAGGCTGGTGCCAAGATTTTTAAGTGAAGGAAGTCTTGAGTGGCTCCTAGAACCCAACATTTATAACAGCCTTCTTCCAAGACCCCTCCAGGTCCATTTTCTATTGTTAGCTATCCTGGAACCTCAATAGGGTTACATTACAGGAAGAAAGAAACAGACAGAGGTGTGTGAAGGCCCTCAGGCCTCATTCCAACTGCATAGATCTAAGCACTGGAAGGAGTCAGGGAAGGGCATGGTGACCTTCAAAGTCTGCTCCAACACTGAAATCTTGTGATTCTCCAGAGCAGAAATAAACTGCCACTTCCTCAAGAGTAATAATTCTCAAATTTCTCAAACTCAATGACAATTTTCCATTACAAATAATACCATGATTATCTCGTATTATCCTGGAATGAAAATAAAAGGTAATGTGACATATTTATACTAATAATTTTAATAAGTCAACATCTTAATTTTTTAAAAAAAGCAATTAAGGTGCCTCCCAAGAAAGCAACTTATGATAATTCCTATTGAAGCACAGCACTGTACCTCTGAATGAACTCCCTGTGCTAGCAATATCACCAATGCACAATGATGAGGTGAGTCATAATGGGATTCAAAAACTAAATTTGCATTGCTACCAGACACACATTTTTTCTTATATAGTGAATACTGTTGAAGTATAATCTCAATGTACATTCTGGTTGCATACATGGGAAATTCAACATATTCTAAAAGCAAGCAAAGATCAATTTGCATTGTGTTCTAGTATTAGAGGAGAAAATCAGTTTTAGCTCCAGAATTGCCAAGTCATTACAGTGTTGTGTAGAGTACTGGACAAGTCTTCATTTTGTAGGACAATCTCAGGAATGGGTGTCATTTGGGCAGCCTAAAAAATGCTAGTTGTGGCCCCTCTGTTCGTGATATCACCCTGTCCAAAATGGCTGAATTAAAACCTCCTCTCTGGCTAGAGATATAGGAGCCAAGAGATGGGGACACTCAGCATTACAGGATTAAGGACCCGCAGATTTGATAGGACTTCACTATGGTTTGCTGGAACAGATATGGTGATACCTGTGTCAGGCCACTAAGGCCTTGGGTCAATGCCCTCTCCCTCCAGCTTTGTCTCTCATGTGGTCCTTGGTTTCCATACCAGACCCAACTTCTCAGGTCTCTTCAGATTACTGCCTGTTTAGACACAAGGCTGGTGGCAACCCTGAAGGCCTGGCCCAGGAGTGGCCTTCTCTTGTCTAGGCTGCTTTCAGAAGAACCCCCATACCCTCACTTTTGGACCAGACTGTCCATGTACCATTTTTGCAGCGGATGTCTGTTATCTCCTATCCCAATTTAACCATAGGTGCACTACACTCAGGAACCTGAATTTAAAAAAATTCAGTGCCCTAAATTTTGGTAAGTTGGCTCACTTTTCTGTGCCTCAATTTTATCATATATAAAATGGGAGTAATATTATGGGAATAATAACCTCATAAGGTTATGAGAATTAAATTTTGATAATATTAGTTAAAGGACTTCTCAAACTCCAAAGTACAAATGCTGGGCGAGGCACAACCAACACATGCTGACCACAGCCCATCTCTGATCTCAAAGGAAGGAGAGGCCCGAAGAACCTAAGTCTCCTGTTGCCTAGACTGGCCAGCTGCACACTCTTGCACTGGTGCAGGCATGCAGGGGACACTCCCCACATTCTGGAGACTGGGTGGCCTCCCAAATAAGGCCCAGGACAGTCAGCGAGGGAACTATGGGGGTGTTGGCTGTTCTTTCCAGCAGTCTCAACCAGGCTTAGAACATTTATTCCAGGTACAGTTCCAGGATGAGGCAGTCCCAATCCAGGGGCAATAACAGTAGCTGAGAGTTGTGTGGGTGGCAACAGTAAGAACTCTTTCTGAAGAGGCAACCTGGAATCAGAAAATGCAGGACCTGAGGGAAGGGAACCTGGCTGTTTAATTTGCTTTACTGCCCTTCAGTGTTCAAATTTATCTCTCATCGCCACCAGCCCAATCTAATCATTGCTCAGGCCAGCAGGAAGCTGGCTGAAGACCTGCTTGGGCTTCGGTTTTCCCCTCAGTTTACCTTCCACTCCCGGATCCTGACCTTCTTCCTGGCCTGGCCTCAGGTTCCAACCTCTCCTGCCTCTTCTGGGCCCCTGACCATCCTTGTAGTTGCCATCTGCAGACATGCTGGGCAGGCGGCCAACAGCCGTAACAGCACAAGCGCCTCTGCCAAACAAGCGCCCATCAGAGCGCTTCGAGAGCGCCTCCTTCACGCTTCCGCAGGAGCTAGCGCACGCTCATCTTGCAGGCTGCCCGAGTGCCTGTGTAAGCTTTGTGCGCATGCTCACGTATAGGCGGAGTGTGTGCGTGAACGTGCTGCCCTGGAACCCCCCGGGGTTCTGAGAGGCGGGCGTAAGCTCCTCTGAATCCTCCTTTTCTGGCTGTGTTTAGGAATACTTGGCGGGCGCCTGGCCCACGGTTTTCTTGTGTGCTGACGAAAGCCGCCTGCATCACTAAGTCCTTTCTAAGGCACCGCCGAACAGGGCAGCCTGGCTTCAGCCCTGCGAATTTCCACCGGCTCTTCAGTCAGCCGGTCAGGTTTGTCGTCACTTTGCGCCTAGGAGGAGGCAGGCAGAGGACTGAGGACCACAAACTCAGACTCAGGAAGAAAGGGAAGTTTCAGCTCCTTCACCTAAGCCTCTTTCCAGGATCCATCGCCCCGACAGGGATGAAGTGGAGGAGCTAAGGCAAAAATTGATACCCAGGTTATGACGGCCCTGAAAAAGAGTATGTGCACAGACAGAAACGAACTTGGTTTTCCCGCTTTAAACTAAATTGTGTTGTGCCCCTTCTAGGGACCAGGTGCTTTGTATAGTTTATGAGGTAGAAACTGCTATCTCTGTTTTACAGATGGGGAAACGATGACCTGGAGTGGGTAACTTGCTAAATGTCACGGAGCTGTCAAACTGGCAGAGCTCCTATTTGAAGCCCAGTTTTTCTCCCACAACATCTTCTCCTCTTTCAGTCACAACACGGGGCATTCCCAATTTAAAGGGACATGAGGCTAAAGAGGAAACTGAGGACCTCTTCTTCAGCAGGGCCCAGGGCACAGGTTTTGATTTGCACATTTTAGATTTTCAAAGGATATACCTGTCCCTAACACAATGATAGACAACTTGTGTTGTTTCCACCTTTTGGCTATTGTGAATGATGCTGCTATGAACATGGGTCTGTGAATATCTCTTGGAGATTCTGCTTTCAATTACTTGGGGTATGGACTGAGAAGTGGAATTACTAAGTGTTATGGTAATTCTATTTTTATGTTTTTGAGGAACCTCCATACTGTTTTCCACAGCACTTGCATTTTAGGTCCCCACCAAGAGTGCACAAAGGTTTCAATTTGCCCACATCTTTGCCAGCATGTTATTTTCTTTTTCTTTGATAACAGCCATCCTACTGGGTGTGGAGAGTATGGTAAAGCTTTATGTGCACTTCTTTAAGACCTAAAATAACATCCTTTAGTAGTGGGTCTAATAACTATCATAATGTTGAAGTACTGATAGAATTCAAAAACATTTCCTGATATGTACATCTGTAATATGAAAATACCTGTGATTCTGCCAACAACAGACTCCATTTGAAGGAAGGCTAAATTTCAACTTGAGGTAAGTGAAAATAAAGATGTCTCCATTGCCCCATGCAAATTTAGAAAACTCCTGAAATCTTAACCTCAGGTTAAGAAAATCTGTACTAGAGAGACATTTCTAAGGGGAAAGGCCATTTATAGGTAGAGACATGAGGTGACTATGGGCTCAACCCATTTCATCTGTGGCAGACCAGAATGATCCAGTGGGTAAATGACCTCTTCTTTACCCATGCCTCCTTCCCTTACTCATTGGATGAACTCCAGCCATGACAGGAGTCACTGAACAAGATTCACAAACCCCTTCTGCCTGCTATAGCTCCTGGCTACCCATCCCTATCTCTCTGAGGCTTGACCTTCAAGTGCTCTGGAGAAAGTTGTCTTCCTGGGTCACATGGTCTCTTCTGGGAATCCCTCACTGAGAGGGTGTATAGGGTCACTGCTGTTTGGAGGTACCCCTCAACTGTGAGAAATGAGGCTGAGACGAGGAAGGGCCTTTCAAACCCCCAGAAGTCAACCACCCAGCCCTCCCAGTCACATCTTGAAGCATTTTTGCTATCAAGAAGGATCTGCATGCAAATTTTAGAATCTGTCTGTTGGTTCTCTTTACAAAGAGTGTTGAAACAGTGGCATGAAAGGAAATCCAGAGAGACAGGGTAATGGATATGGACGACTGCTAATGGGACCTTCTAGTCCCTGGGCTGTCAGCCCTGTCTCCCTTAAGCACACATTTGGCATTCAAGTTCAGTGAGGTGGAGTTGTGTTCTGATTTGCTGATTTTGAGGGTGGGGGAGATCCACCAGAAAAAAAACAAAATCACTTTTCTTTTGGATGCTTTGTTTTTGAAGAAAATCAGTCAGTAAGGGCAAAAGGCTTATTTTCGAACACTAGGTGTGGGGATGTTAAGAACAATTTTCCTCATATGCTAAAAATTATTTCTTTGTGTTCAGTTACACAACAGTTATACATTTGGAAAGGAGCAGTGATGTTGCTTATGAACAGGAGGGTATTTCTTTACAACTTCTGTTGCTGTTTAACCTTTCAACAATTTTTTTCCTCAGATGGCATATCTACTTTTTATTTATTTTCTGAAATACCTATTTTTTAAAAGAAAAATAACATACACTTTTAACAGTAATGCAGCTGGGATGTCTGACTTTACAGCTTGGGAGTCAAATATAAGCCCCCAGCATTGTCTCAGAGGGCAGTGCTTGAGGCACCAGTATGTTGAGTCTATCAATCCTGTTCCTTCTTTCACGTCTCTTTCCTTGTATGTCAAGGAAACTCCAATATGTTCATCTGGCTTTTCTCAACAGAAGCTAGCTATGTAAGGAATTAGAGAGCCCTTCCATCTATGGCTACTGCCTGAGTACAGGAAGCACTGTGGCCACAAATGTGGGTCCTGAGCTCTAATCACTGTCACTGTATTGGTTTTATTTAAGGATTATTATGGTACTCTCATGTTCCTGGACTATGAGAGAGCGCAAGCACCTAGACTGGCCAGTTGCACACTCTGGCATCTGGGCTTTGGATTCATCCTGACTAATGTTCAAATCATGAAATCTCTGGGAGGAGAGGTTAGGATATCTTTTGTAGTTTGTCCCAGAGTGCTCCTGAGTTCCTTATGCAAATTTTCTTGTATCTTCCCAGTTAGTTTCAAGTTAACCATATGGAAACTGCCAGAGTAATCAACCTGCAATAAATAGTGTATCAGTTATCTATTGCTGTGTAACAAGCTATCCCATAATTTAGTGACCTAAAATGGGAATTATTTATTTTCTCATAATTGTACAGTCTGCAGGCTGAAATGAAGCTGAGAAAATCAAGAAAGACTCTTGTACCTAGCCCTTCAACTGTTATGGCTCAAACAGCTGCAAGCTGGTGGGATCTTTACCTCTAGCAGTATAGTTTGACTTATGTGGGGTAGCTCAGAGCTTCAAGATGACTGAAGCTTCTAGGCTTCTTAAACCGTGGGCTCAGAAGTTCCAGAATATTACTTTCCAGAGGAAGTGGAATAGACTTCTTGATCTTTATAAGTGATGAGAAGAATTGTTATTGGCTATATTTGTAGACAATCTAGTCTTACCCCTGAACAATTTGCTGTAAATGACAATTGCATCCCAAACTGGCAGGTTTTATAATAGTGAGAGAGGGGGTGTCCAGGGTTTTCTCCCATGTGTTTATTAGGGCAGAGCTTGGGGGCAATTACAAAGCAAATGAGGACAAGAGAAGATACCATTATTACTCTGAAAGACAGGGTCTCTGGAGTCCTGCTCCCATAAGCCAGGTTCAGGAATTGACTTTAGAAAGTCTCAGCAAAATTAGAACTGAAAGCGAAGAAAAACCTTCAGAGGCTTGAAACCATTTTTTGCAGTGTGAGTTATTGTCTTTAAGTAGTTAATAGAGACACAATTATGGTCAGGTTAAACAATCCTTCATCCTGATCAAAGGCAGGAATAGGTTCTATATCCTGTGGCCTTTCCCCAAAAGAGGGCTCCACTGAAATGGGAAACACTAGCAAGCATATTATCCAGCAGACTTATTTTTGGCAAATCAGTCTGTTATCTTCAGAACAATTTGTAGTTTTCAATATGTTTTCTCATTATTTAATGCAGTTGACTTAAGTTCATCTCATAAACTGATAACTCAAGCCCTAACTTTATGATATTTTTATTTACTTATAGGTACTATTTACCTTAAGACAAACAGAGGAGGTCTCTGTGGGAATTTGGACTCATCGGAGTATGTTTGGGAAGCCAGTCAGAAGGGTCACCAGAAGCACATGTGACTGAGGAAATAGAGCTACTGGAAAAATGCAGCCAGGGATAGAATGCCTATGGATTTGTTTCTGGTAACTAAGGACATAGAAAGATGATGGACAACAGAAGTATTTCACTAATAAAATCTGGAAGCAAAGTGCTGCTTCGGCAGTACCAAACAACAAAAGATGACCTTTTCCTAGAAGAGTTTATGAACTTAATTGTCAGAATGTGTAATGATGACAGCTCTGATAGCCATTCCAGCAAAAGAGTTCCAAAATTGCTGGGAAGGGTGGACTAGGCACTGGTGTTGGTGCATAGCTTCCCAAGCACAGTACTTCAAAGGTGACCATAGTGATGTTGAGCAATGAGGTATGTAGCACTTCAGGGATGAGTTTGCAAGCTTAATTTTCCTACCTCATAGACTTAAAATCTCTGTTCAGAATTTGAGATGCCAAAGAGGAAAATGAGAAAGTACCCTGTTTACTTAAGTGATGTATCACTATGGATATACCAGGGGTTTATGGGATGCCATTAAGTAATGTGTCCACTGTCTTGAAAGAGGAGGAAATTCTGGAGGTTAGAGCAGGACACCAAACATCAGGAGTCCCTGGGAAAGTTCTGGTGCCCTCATGTGTCATTAGGTAACTTGAAAATTCACTTAACCTGAATTCAGGTTCCGATTCAAAGCAGTTGGGGAGATATATCTAAAAGTAATATTGTAGTGAATGAGTCTAACATTTTCTACAAATTCAGTGTTTTTGAAACAATGTGAGTCGGGATGTTAAAATTCATCAATGGGCCATTGGGAGGTGACTTGAACATGAGAGTGGAGCTCTCCTGATGAGTAAGTGCCTTTGTAAGAAGGGACTGAAGAGAGCTTGCTTTTTTGCTTTCTACTATGTGAGACTGCAACAAGAAAGTGGCCCTCTGTGAACCAGGAAGAGAGCCCTCACCAAGAACTTGACTATTCTGGCACCTGATCTGACTTCCAGCCTTTAGAACTGAGAAACAGCCTCAAGCTATCGCCCTGGGTAGAGTGCCATGGCATCATAGCTCACAGCAATGTCCAACTCCTAGGCTCAAGCGATTCTCTTGCCTCCTCCTCCCAAGTAGCTGGGACTACAGGCACCTGCCACAATACCCAGCTATTTTTTTCTTTTTTGGTTGCAGCCATCATTGTTATTTGGAGGGCCCAGGATGGTTCCGAACCCGCCAGCTCAGGTGTATGTGGCTGGCGCCTTAGCCGCTTGAGCCATAGGCACTGAGCCGAGAGAATAATTTATTTTGTAGTCCAATAGATTCAACCCATAATGGCTGACAAAAGGTATGCAAATAATAATTAGCTACAAAGAAATACGGAAGTGCTACCATAGTAGGTATTAAAGTTTAAGTTTTAGAGAAGCTCAAGGTACTTCCAAAAGAAAAGTAAATAGATAAAAACCAGTAGATAAACCGAAATGAAGTTCTTTTGACATAATGAAGAATAACATTATGTCAGAAGCTAGAGGGCCAGCAATTATTTAAAAATAGCAGCTGAATGACAGTAGCTGGAAGCATACCTTGATTTTAGAAGATCTACAAAGACAGGAAAAGTAACTGTTTTCTATACAATGCCAGGAATGAAATTCCAAAGGGAATGTGCTATACTGATTGCGACCCAGATCTGATTCAGCTGGTGCTCTGACTTATGTTAATAGAAATTTACACTAAATGGGTAGACCTAAACAGAAATCTCAGCACCTCTACATCTTTATGAAGGAATTTAGTAACTGCTAACCCTAAGCATATGTAATAAATTATTAGCTTACAGAAATAAAACAGAAGTAATCATAGTGTTACTTGATGCTAATGCATGTTGCATATTTAAAATGAAGATTCACAGGTATCAACAACATTTTAACTTTTGTCAAAACACTTTTATACTATAGATATTTTTTCCTCTTTGATTAATGACTTACCTTCAAAGATTGATTTCTTCTTCTTATAGCAAGTTCAATGTTTTTTCCACCAGACTGGACAAACAAATGTAGAACAAGCACAATGTTAGAATTACTTCAGCACATTTTGTGTTACTAAACAAAAATAGATGAGAAAAAAATCATATTTTTCTGAATATGCTTTATTCACTTCTAGTAAAGCTCTAATTGCTAATTGGATAGCTTCATTGTCATTTGCTATAGCTTCTTCTGTGTAATTTTTTTCTAGAAATTCTTGAACAGTTTTAGCACTTCAGCCTATTGCATTTGCCTTGAAAAATTAAAGACAATTATTAATATCACTGCAATGTGAATGAATGTACGGTTACTAAGTGAAGGTTAAGAGTTCAGAGATCACTTCAGTATTCCTTAACAGTTACAAAATAAAAATTATAGATTTGATAACTTAGCAAATATTTCAGCAGCTCATTTGGTTATTATATGAATAAACTATAATGGTGGCATGACTTTTTTAAAAAATTCATCAATGGACATGAATTTAGTACAGATACCTGCTGCACTTTCAGGCTGAGATCTGGTTCCTCTTCAGGCTCTTGATGTCTGTGGACTTTTTTTGGTAAAGTTTTTATGATGCTTATAAAAATCAATCAATTAGACAAAACCCCAAAACAGAACAATGACAATAAAAACTAGCTCTACCCATTTTCCTACAAGGTGAGGCACATGGTTCTGAGACTTTTAATACTGTTATGTTTCAAATTGCTCACAGTTTTCAAGTAACTTTTTGATACAGAAGCCCAGAAACTTTCAGCATTTGCCACTATACTAACTTCTAAGGTGTTGCTGTTTTCCCTACATTGCACACCCAGTGAGCAAAGGAGAAAAAAAGAATCAAAATCCCATGGTCATACTTTGAACTGAACCCTAAACCTTACCCCAAGCTGTAATCTTCAACCAATGAGGAAAATAACTGGACCTGAACAAAATCTAAAAAATGAAAATAAAAACCTGAAATGGAACAAAAAACATAAAAATACTCTCCAAATTGGATAGCTATTTTACTTGGTTTAAGTATCTGGTAAATTTAAGATCATCGTCTCTAAGTTGTAGAATTCTGCCATAGAATGCTGTTTCATATATGATACAGATGGAGCTCCAAAGTCTGAAAATCCAAAATCTAAAGTGCTCCAGAATCTGAAAGTTTAAACACTGACATGATACAAAAAAGAAATGCTTGTTGTAGTATTTTGGATTTCAGATTTTTGGATTTGGGATGCTCAAGTATATGATGGATATAATGGAAATATTTCAAAATCCAAAAACATGAGAAATCTGAAACACTTCTGGTCCCAAGCATTTTGGGTAAGGTATTCAACCTGTAGATATCTTCCAGGCAGTTATTTGTCATGCTTTTAATGATTCTGTCCTCCCAATAATCTCTGAAACAGCTTTCACTTTTGTCGTCATCTTTCAAAGGAAGAAACTAAGGTATCAAGAGGTGAGGAACTTGCCCTAACTAGCTAAGCCAGTGGATCTGGGATTTGATGTCTACACTGTACTTCCCTTTCTGACAAAGACAAACTATGAAACTAAATAAGTGGGACCCTAACAAAGCAAGAGGCTCCTTAGTGGAAACATTGAACTCAAGAAGCTTTCATCATTTGTGGAATATGAAATGACATTTTTATTACCAAGTCACTGATGGTGGGCTTCTAAATTAGGCATCTCAGGAAATAGTACCTTATGATTTTATGGCACACTTTTGAACAGATTTGGCACCCTTGAGAGATCCCTTAGATTCCATGAACAAGGCAACTGGCCCTACTTTGAAGCTCCTGGTATAGATTGTGGTTCATATGCTCCACCTGCCTGTTATCTTGTACTGCCCACCACACTGCCTCTTGGAAAGAATGCTTCAGAAGGTCTGTGGTTTGCTTATTCTTGCCTTTGCTTTGGGCGATACTGTTCAGATCTGCCAGGCTCTTTCCAGAAGCCTATGGGCTCCAAGAACCCCTCCCAGGGAATAGCTTAGGAGAGGTTCTTAAACCTTTTGGCCCATCGAAGCCTTTGATAGTACCTGTTCCTGAGGAACTCAAAGCATGTCTCTGACTCAGTATACTCCCAGGAAGCACCCTGGGAAGTAAGAAAGAGCTGTGCTTTACTCACCTTTGTTGTGTGACCGGAAACGCAAACGAATAGCAGCTTTGCCATGGGTGTAAACTCACTCCTGTAATTATTAAGTCAAGAAACAGACTACACAAGATGAGATGATGTGTAGCAAAGATCTTTAATTAGGGGTTTGAATTTATATCTTTCTAGTCACATACACACTTAATCTATTATCTATTACTTTTACCATTACCTCAGTTTACTTATCTGAAATCAACTAAAAAGGAAATATCCTATTACCACATCAACATAATCACTTTTGTAGTAACCTTGGAGAAGAAAACAGGATTACCTTGGTGAGGCAAGTAGATGAGGATGACAGAACTGCTTCTGGGCCCAGGACCTTCAGAAACACCTGAGTGAGGAGAACAAGGTACTGCGCTCATATTTGTAGGGGCTCAGAGTTATCAAAGTCAGGGACTGTTAGTGGAGTGCCGGGCTGTCTGGAAGGTCCAGAAGAGGGGAAAGTAGGGCCAGCCTGACTCTGTCCCCGGGGCTGAGCGGGATGGTGAGCGTCGGCAGCCTGAACAGGAACACACGGAGCCAGGAGTCTGTCAAAGCAGGAACTCAACTTTATTGAGTCAAGCAGCCGCTTATATAGAGCATGGGGAAGGGGCGGGGAAAGGAGGCGGGGGATAAGGTGCGTGACAGGGTTGGGCCAATGGCATGGTACCAAGTTGGCTGTATCTAGGTAGAGGCAGTTTCAGGCCGGTCCTTGCTGAGTCATTGCTACGCGGAAGTAGCTCGATGGATCTACTTCTAGTCAGGCTCAGGAAGTTGCACTAGGCCTCAGGCACATGGCAGGGCCCAACAGTGGAGCTTTGTATTTGTAAGTGTGAGCTAAAATGTTGTAATGAATAGCCCCAAAGTGTATAATGTCTCAACACAATGCAAGTGTATTTCTTCCTCACATAATAGTTCTGGACAAGTGTTCAGAAAGGTAGAGTGTTATTTGGGGATCCAGTGTCCTGCTATTTCATGGTTCCGTCATCCTCTGCAGCATTGTGCATCCACTTCATGGGAAGAGAAAACTATGAGGGATCACAGGTAGGAGACTATTCCAGGCCTGGAAGTATGACACCCCACTTCCTCTCACTTTCCCTTGTCTAAAACTCAATTACATGACACAGCCTACTAGAAAGGAAGCTGGGAAATATACATAGACCTACTGTGCATCAGAAGAAGGGAAAAAATGGTTTTGCTGAGTGGCTGTCAGTATCCATTACATAACCTACACACTCACGAGACTTACAAACTTTTGAAATTTACTTTATAAAGAATCTAAGGGAACACCAAAGGAATTGAAGAAAGTAAAGGTATGAAAGTGATGAATAGAGTATGGTGAACTAAATAAATTTAATCTGACTAGCACCACTTAAAGAATCCATCTAATCCTGAAAAAGTCATCCTAAATCTTTCATGCAAAAAATGTTAATCTACACTAGTTACACAGGCAGTGTGTGTCTTAGCGCACCAACCACACGGGGCTCATTTTCAGCGCAGCTGCTTAAAAAAAATAATCTCTATGTTTAATAATTAACTATTCAAAGTAAAGCAAATTCCTATTCATAGGGAAAAGATAAACTAAATCTTGAGTATATACATGCTGTTAATGATAACCTCAGTGACTATGAAATAACCTAAAAAATGCTTAGGTTACAAGGTTAAATGGAAAGAGCAAGGCAAAAGTTGAAAGTTGCCTTGGTGTGATGGCCGCTATGTAACACTAAAAATAACTGTATAGAGACAAGGAAGTAATAAATGCATCAAAATAATAGCAATCATTGTCTTTGGATAAGGATTCTCTTGGAGATTCATTTCCCCATCGATCTTAATTTTCTATGATGTTTAAAAGTTTCCAAGACAGCATGTATTATTTTGCAATGGGGATAGGTTGGAGAAGAGAAAATCAAATGCCCTTAGAGATACCCTCTCCCCTCTCTATCCTAAGTCAGGCCTTCCTCCTACTCTTTCTCCCCTTTCATGGTCCATAAGGTCAATCAAAATTAGACATCACTGTTCTGCCCCTGCTCCACCGGCACAATGAAATACTCATCCTTACCAACTCACTCCCCTCCGGCCTAGCAGCTGTTTTAGGATCCTTGTCTTTTACTGCCAGGAAAAAGGAGAGAGCCTCAGAAGACCTTAATGGCAGGGTTCCTGGGATTAGAGGATTTGAAGTTCCGTTTTTGTTTTTGTTTTCATTGTGGAAATCTGTTTGTGGATACCTCAGCTCTGCTGCCGTCAACTCCTTCCTCACCAGTGTACTCCTTGCCAGGATTGGATGAATGTATATTAATGTGTATGTTGTGTGCATGTACACACACATGCAAATGGCATCCTTATCTAAACATGTGTCAAAGACTGAACAGAAATTAAGATCTGTAGCCAGAAAACTTTCTAAACAATGGCTGATTTACATTAAGGTCTTAGGGCTTTGAGATCATTATTATGATCTGTGAACAAGTAGAAGAAGACCTTCAAGCTGAGACTCAAGGAAAGCGAAGGAACCAATGCTATAAAGAGCTGAAAGGGAAAAGTTTTGGTGATGTAAATAGCTAGACATGGGCACAAGTGTCTGGGAGGAGGGCAGGTATCTGGATCCCAAGGAAGACAGATAGGGTGCTGCAGAAGAAGATGGGGCAAGAGTTGAAGGAAATGGGTTGGATCATGTAAAGTCTTGACGGTCACAGTGAGAAGTTTGGATTTAGTTCTACCCACAATGGAAAGCCATAGACATTTTTGTACAGAGAAGGGATATGATCTGAATTACATTTTTTTGAGAAAAAAGCCACTGGAGCAGCTGTGTAGAGGATGGATTGGTGGAAAGGCAGGAAAAGCAGCAGGCAGAAATGTGGAACCAACTGGGACGTTACCTAAGTTGTCCAGCTAGAAGATGCTGGTGCCTGGAGGTGACAGTGGCAGCATGCAAATTCAAGACACATTTTGGCCTTGGAGTTACACTTCCTGATGGACTGCATCTAAGAAATGAGCAAGGGGAGCGAGTGGTCAAGGAGGAATCTGAGGTTTCCTGCTTTAGAAGATGCCACTGGTCCTGGCTGAGACAAGGGTAATAATAGAAACAAAGAGTCACATTTTAGATGTATTAAGTATAAATTAGTAGAATAAGTCACACTTTTGACTTTCTAGGAAGGACCACAATTGGGCCTGTGATGGAGTGTCTAAAAACATGCCATGGAACATCAAATTTAGGGCAAATTCTGTGTGATCCCCAAGCATGTTTACCTTTTACATCATTTTCAAAATACCATGTCCTGACTGGAAATCAGGCTGCTTCTTCCAACGACAAAGGTAACTGCATGGTAGTGGTAGTTACAGACTCAAGTCAGTTTTGGAAGATAGACTAACACTGCAGGGCAGACTAGAGAACCAAGGAGGGAGGAACTCTGAGAACTCTGCAAAGCCATCTGACAGTTGTGCAACGGGAGCAGGCCCCAGGTGTATAGGAAGGGGGAGGACTGGCCAAAGGGATACCGCTGAGACCAGTCACCATCTCCAACTCCATTCCCATCTTTTGAGCTTAACACAAGTCCAAATGCATATGGGCTCCAAGCTCCCTTTTTTCTGCACGGACATCCCTACATATTTCAAGGAAATCTGTAACTGATTTGTGAGCGATCTGCCTACCCTGGAGCAACTTTGTCACAAAATATAGTATTTTCACATTCTTGCTAAAACCACTGATGTGTCCACCCCCTCCGCCTAGCACATACACACACCCGCCCCCAATCAGGGTCTCTGTGCACACATCTAACTGTTACAGAATGGATGCCAAACCCAGTAACTGGTTATCTCCAAAATAATTTCCATTTTCCATGGAAATGCTCCAGGGGAGTGCTCCAGGGGAGTAGTTCAGGGAAGGTATACTGTAAATTAGAACAGCTTATTTTCAGAAGCCATGTTTTAGAAATTTGATAGCAGCTGTGTGTTCTTGATAACTGTGCCTCTTGGAGGACTCTCAGACATCTCTGTTGATGCTGGACTGGATGCTCCCAAATGGGCTGCTTGGCTCAGTCAAGTGCCTCAAGCCCCCTTCTTTGTATTTTGTGCTCATGGAAAGCCCAAAGGTTTTTTGGCCCTGTCTCTTTCCTCTGGGTTGAAATTCTGTGTATTTCACAGAAATTTTATCCATCTGTTTCTGATTCATTTACCCCAACTCATCTTGATACTTGTTTTGCAAGAGATATTCAACAGCTAAAAAGTCATTTCAAGTTCTTCATAGAAAAAGGCTTATGTCTTCTCATGTGCAAAAGATCATCTAGTCTGGTAAAAGCACCTGAATTCCCACAATAGTCAACAGATGCCAAGTTGGTGGAAATAGCAGTTTTGAAATCTGGCTACATGTCTCATTTCTACTAAATCCTAGTTTTTGAGAAGTCAAGTGGGAATCACTCATGTGGCATTCCAGGCTTCATTCTTGGGATGCGGGGCAAAGTAGGAGGAAAGGAGACAGAAGACGCCTTTCAAGTGGTCATGCTGGGGTTATGAGCTCTGCCGTGTGGCCTTCTGAGGTTCATAGAAGAAGACAAGCAGCAGAGGCATTGAGAGTGGTGGGATGAGGAGACTCCCCACAGATGGGATAGTGGTGCCAGCTGAGGGCTGTCCCTAGGGACCCCCAGGCCCAACTGCACAGGAGCAAAGATGGTGTGAGACAGTGACTTCAATTATGATAGACACCTTGCCTCATTTCATAAAGGGTTTGGCTTGCTTATAATAATCTGCCCAGGTGCCCCAATATGAACAGTGCATTAGAAGGGCACAGTCCTTCTCCTGAGTTGGGTGAGGACTTCCATGCAGCCAGGTCCTCTCCTCAAACATGGGACTCAGTAGTTCCCAACAACACAGTAGTGAGCACAGTGAAGGAAGGTGATCCCAAGAGGAAGAAGGCATGCAGCTCCTTGGTGGTCTCCAGGGCTAGAGTCAAAGCCAGGCTACCAGGAGCCCAGCCCTGCTCGGAAGGGAGAGGGTGCTGGCTGGGGTGGCTCATTTCCATGGTGATGATGGGTTTGTGGTGGCTGTATGTACCTCCTGCCGATGGCCCCAGCCTTCTGCTACCCCTCTGCATCTGGCTGTGGCTGCAGTTGAGGGGGCGAAGGTCCGGCTCCCGTCACCAGCAGTGTGTCTGGCAGACCTAGGCAGAGGCGTGTGGGGAAACACTGGAGCAGAGGCAGAGGCAGGCACCATCTGGGAACAATTAGAAACTGACTTTTATCCTGAGGCCTCTATAAACCATCCATCAGGGAGGCAGGGAGAAAAAACACAACCTTCTTTCCCTTTTTATTTATTTATTCTCTGCTTTGTTTATAGTGACAGTGGTCACAGTTTCCCTGAAAGGAAATCACTGAAAATTACAGGGTGTTTGGTTGGACTTTTTAAAAATTAATTTCCTCTATTTTTGCATGAATTTGATTTGCTCTCATTCCCGTCCACTAACTCATGCTTAGTGAAAAATCTCTTTTGATTTGTTCTTAATATGGAAAATGTTGGCAATTCCACATGGTGATTGGAAAAAAAACAAGGAGCACAAACCAGGTAGAGCACTCCAGTGCTCTCCAGAGCTGAGGAGATGCTCTCTATGAAGAGCAGAGACCTTGCACAGCAGAGCCCCTCCCCCGGATTTGCCTGAAGCCTGGGAAGCTGTCAATGTAAAGTCCCTAACTTAGGGGCATCTCTTAGTTCCCCTTGAGTCAGGCTCCTCATCCAACTGCTTGATTTGTTTCTTTCCTCTCTTCATAGCTCCTTGTCTATTCTGGTCAAATTATCTCTCCAAGGAAAAATCCCATCAAAGACCCACTTGTCTAGCACGGTGTCTACCATTGTCCCAAAATGTGCTCTCTTCTGAAATCAATTGCTAGGCTGGCAGTGAGAAAGTCAGGAACATGTCCTTTCCTCTCTGGGGAAAACAATGCTCTCCCCTGGAGGAGGGCATCCCTACCTGGCCTTTGTGGGCCACTCCATGTAGCTTGTCTTCCAGGCTGGTGGTGGAGACACACAAACGGCTTCCTCTGGGGAGGCCAGGACATTGAGCAATGGATGAGCATACTGTCCTGCACATCCACTCTATTCTGAAGAAAAAGGAGGACCACAGCTCAAAGGCCTTGTTCTCATTGGAGGATATTTAATCTCCTGGGAGGGAAATAACACATATTTTTCTACTGAACTTCTCTGATTCCTCCGTGTCTTCAACTTTCCCAGGATTGAGTCCTACTGGCCCTGTGGATATCACCTCAGAAAAGACAGGAGCTGGAGGAGTCGCTGCATGACACTGAACTTCCAGTGCATCTCCTCCTATGTGGAGTACTGGAGGACAGCTCTTGACAAAAGCAGTCACATACCATTACAACAGTACAGACAGTGCAGTGGACTGAATGTTTGTGTCCCCACAAAATCCTAATCCCTAAGGTGATGGTGTTAGGAGGTGGGACCTTTGGGAGGTGATTAGCTTGTGAGGGCTGAGTCCTCACTGATAGAATTAGTGCTTTTATAAAAGAAGACCCAGAGAGCTCCCCTTCTGCCATGTGAGAACAGATCCTCATTATGAACCAGGAGGTTGGTCCTCACCAGACACTATGTCTGCTGGTGCCTTGATCTTGGACTTCCCAGCCTGCAGAACTGAGAACAGTAAATTTCCGTTGCTTATAAGCCACACAGCTTATGGTATTTTGTTATCGTACTCAAATGAACAAAGACATACACCAAGCATTGTGAAGGGACCATTTGCTAAATGCTAGACATTATGCCGCAAGTTTTCAGTCATGATTATAATCAATTGACCAACCTGATAGGCCCCATTTTGTAGATAGAGCAACTACAGCTCAGTCAGATTAAATAATTTACCTAAGGTCACATCTCTGCTCATGTTGGGGCCTGGATCTAAACCTGGCTTTAGTCCTGTTTTGTTGCCTCCCCTATGCTTTAAACAACACGATCTTGTTGTGCAGACATCTCAGAAGAGGAGAGCATGAGAAAGACAGGAAAAGCAGACCTTCATCCATCTCTCCCCTAACTAGCTGGGAGACTCTTTCAAAGCCTGGTCTCTTCATCTGTCTAGTAAAGTAGTCAGAGTAGGTGACTTTTAAGAACCTTTGTAGCCATGCTTCCAAGGCCAAGAAACCATCACATGCTGTTTCACACTAAATTCCACCAAATTCCTCATGCCAAGAACCAGTGGGCCAGATGGAAGGGACCCCAGTTAACAACTTTGTGGACCTGGCATGTGGACGAGCAACTTCATAGGGCAAATGAGACAAAACCATTCCCGTGGGCAAAGACCACCAATGCACTCTCTAAACCTGTGTTCTGAGTGGCTGGCCATGATGGAAATCTGCAATTAGCTGTTTTAATTCCTAAAATAGCTTTACTACTATTGTATATAGTCATGTAGGAAAAGAGAAAACCAGGGGCCACCACAGCAAGGTTGGGGGAGCTGGAGATTCAGGCCTTCAAGTGCCAACCTTCTATTTGAGTCGTGTGTGGTTTCAGATAATGTTCTGATTTCCAGAGAGCTGACAGCTGGGATGAACGGCTGCTTAACCCGATTAGATATGCCTCAGCCACAGACTCTGGGGCCACAGACAACTGCTCGTTTGAGATGCATGCCACTGACACCCGTCTGAAAGAATAAAGGCCAGCCTCAAATAGACAACACATTCTTGGATAGAAACCTTATGGTTTCTACACAACAAAAAAGGTTTATAACTGCCTGGGGTTCCTTTTCGCTGAATATTCTTTGTTGAAGAGTGTTTAGAACAAACTTGTAACTTTAGCACTTTATCGTGATTGCAGCTTGTCATTTAAGAACGAGTGGTATGTGGGGAATCCCAGGGGATTGATGGGGGAGTACTGAAGAGCTACTGAGTTCCCACACTGAATCCACCCTGTCTTCCCTCATACTCTCGGCAGTATTTAATGACATTTCTCCCCAGGACCCCAGTGTAGCCAGGAGGCCCTGCTGCCTCCCTGCTGGTTGTTGGGACTACACAGCATCTACTTTACCACCAGCTAGAGTCACTTCCCTGAAGATATGTCTTTGTACACTGAGGCTCCTGCTCTGCCATGGGTTTTAGCTGTGGTTCTTAGTACCACAAGGCCTCTTGGGCGTCTCTAGGAGCCTGGTCAGCACCCGGTGGGAGCATGATGGGAGGGCCAGAGGGGCTTCTTCCAAATGCCTCCTTCTTCTCCTCATTTGAAATTCTGATAATCCTCAGCGTTGCTGAGCTCCAGCTATATCTCTAACTCTGTAATGCTTTTAAATGTGAAGCACAAAATATTTTGGTATCAGCACGCACTACTGAGAATAGCACTTCTTTTGAGTTTTCTCTCGAAAAAACAGAGATGTACATCAGATCCAAAGAAGTGGCAGGGAATTGATTTCTTCACAATTTATGCATTAGTTTCCAGTGCTGAGGCCATCAGTCATTTTTGCAAAATTTCACATTTTTCCCCCCAAATTGGAACCTACTCAAATACTAACTATAAACTACAAATCCTAAATCCTCCTGTTGATGTATCTCCAAATGAGAGAGTTTTATAGAAGTTTTTTAATAGGTCTCTCCCTCCTGGTCCTCTCCCCCCAATAGTAAAGAGGATATATCGGAGGACCTAACTTGGGTTCAAATCCCAGTTCAGTTTGAATTTCCTTGTCAGTTAAATGGGAACTATTTGAGTTACCTCATCAGTTAGTTAGGACTAATAGGAATAACTCCCTGGAGGGTTATGATACTAGTTGAGATGGGGTGTGTAAAGCACTAAGCAGAGGGCCTTACTCATACCACAGGCTCAGTAAACCTTAATCATTATTGTCATCACTAAAAATCCATCCTTGACCCAATCATCAATTTTCATTTTTCTCAAACCCCTCTTCCATCACTTTCCTGGTTTAGGTTTCCCTACAGAGACATTATTCTGCCCTGCACTATTATTGTTTGGGCACTTATCCTATTCCTATTATTAGAGTCATGAACTCCTTGATGGAAAGAATTGGGTGTGATTCATCTGTGTACTCAGTGAAGGGCCTCTCACACAACATGTGCCAATTAGACATCAACCCCTGCTCCAATACTCTCCAAAATGCTCCAGAGTCCTTTGACTGAGGTTCAGGCTCTTATTTTTACTTAAGTCCAAAATTTGCCTTGACTTTCTATGGCCTCACACATTTCCTCATGCTATTCTTGTTGCTTAGAATCCCATTCCCACCTCCACTTCTTATTTATCTTTCAAAGCAAGCTTAACTTACACTTCCTTAGTGACATATCCCCCAAATGCAACAATCAGACGAGCATCTTCCTGCCTCTCATGTCCTGTAAATTTTTTTTTTTTTTTTTTTTTTTTTTGACAGATTCTCCCTATATCACCCTTGGTCGAGTGCCATGGCATCATAGCAACCTCAGGCTCTTGGGCTTAAGCAATTCTCTTGCCTCAGCCTCCCAAGTAGCTGGGACTACAGGCGCCCACCACAACGCCCAGCTATTTTTTTTGGTTGCGGTTGTCATTGTTGTTTAGCAGGCCCGGGATGGGTTCGAACCTGCCACCCTCAGTGCATGTGGCCGGCTCCGTAATCACTGTACTACAAGCACCAAGCCATCTTGTCCTGTAAAATTTGACTTTAGTTCAAGAGTCAGTAAACTTTTTCTGCCAAGAGCCAGATAATAAATATCTTTGACTTTGCAGGCTGTATGGTTTTTGCTGCAATTATACAACTCTGCAAAAGCAGCCATAAATAATGCATACACAATAGGGCATGGCTGTGTTTAAATAAAACTTTATTTATAAAAACAAGTGGTGGGCTAGTTTTGACAGGCCAAATGTAGTTTACCAACCTCTGCTCTAGTCTTCTACGGTGTTCATAGCAAGCTATTTTTATATTGTGTTTTTTTGAAATCAGCTCTCAACTTTAAAATGAAAGTTTCTTGGGGGCAGAGACAACATTTTCCTATTGCCAACACTCCTAACAGGCTTATTGAAATGACTTAATAGATACTTGAAGACTAGAAGAACAAGGTAGGTTAAGAGTGGTGAGGGTGGAAGAGACATACCCAGAGAGAGGAACTGCGGACACAGAGTCAGAAAGATAAATAGGTATAGAGATAGAAACTAAGATAGGTAGATGAGAAAACTGACAACAGAGCCCACCGCAGAATATTCTCAATGCAAAAGTATAGAGAGATTAGGAGCAGAGGTTTGTAGGCTAATTGTGCTCTCCACTCCCACCTCCATTCCTGTGCTGAAGTCCTAACTCCCAATACCTCGAAATGTGACTATATTTGAAGATAGGGTCTTTAAAGGGGTGCTTTAGTTAAAATGAGGCATTTAGGGCCGTCCGAATCCCATCTGCCTGGTGTCCTTATCAAAAAGGGAATTTGGTCACACAGGCAGACACTGGGGATGTTTGGGAGTACAAAGAGAACCATGCACAGACACAGCAGGAGAGCAGCCCTCTGTAAGCCAGAGAGAGACCTTAAGAGAAACCAGACCTGGTCACACCTTTATTTTAAACTTCTAGCCTCCAGAACTGTGATAAAATTAATGTCAGTTATTTTAAGCTACTCAGTTTTAAGCTACTCAGTCAGCCCATGCTGACCAACACACAGAGGAAAGCCAAAGAGAAACAGAGAAGGAAGGCCCAGGTAAATACTAATGATTTCAAATACTCGGCCTGTTATTTCTCAAAAATAATGGCTTTCTGAAGACATTAGAGTTTTATTCTATTGGGAGATGAGGGTAGGGGAGAGTTAAGAATGGATACAGTTTCCCAGTCCTGGGTTTCAAGTTTATAGCTCCAGGCATGCATTTCTAACGCGGACATATCCTGATGCTTCTGCCGAGTGAGCACTCTCCTGGCCAGTTGCTGTACAGTTTTCCAGAAACTTTTCTCACATGTCCACTCAAATTTAATCATCTAAATACCTGCCATTTCTCATGGACTTGAAAAGGGTTTTTGTTTGCTTTGTAGAGTTTAAGGAAACCATTTGATTTTTCTACCCTTGTGAAAACTCCAGTTGGAAAAAATAATTTTATTTTCCCCTCTAGGTTTATTTTGTTTAGCTAACACCATTAGAAATAGCTTCAGTTTTAGCATTTTTCTTCAGTCTGCTTGCAAAGTGTGTTAACACGGCGGTTGAATTTCAAAGCTTTGGATTGTTTTGAATGACTTCTGTGTTTTTGTTCCTGATTCCTCAAATACTGGTGCTATCTAGGTGACCAGGCAAAAGAGTTAATTACTGAGTAGGTATTTTCACAAAGTAAGCTTAAATGTGAATATTTAAGTTGGAAAACTCGATGATCCCGTAGACACAAGTTCAACTTGCATACCAAGAGACCCAGTGGCCAATATTTCCTCTCTGTAGCCAGCAACTAAGACCTCGCAAAGCTAAGAACTTGGGGCATGTGTCATGGCCTCCATCCCTGGGAAACACTCCTTCTATTAGGTCAATAAATAAAACCACCTGGAGGGGTCTAACAGAGTTGCCCTCCCTGGGTCCTGTCTTCTAGCAAATGGTGCCATAGGAAGTTTCCACTTGACTTGTATAATTTTGACATGCTCATACCAGATTTCCAGACTTCATTATGGTTTCCTAACTGTCCTGTGGCGTTAAGTGCTATTTTTATCATCACTCCCATTCTACAGATAAGTTAAGGATCACAAAAGTTGTTGGAAGCTGCCTTATATGTCAATTCTCTTTAGTGACTGTGTCTTGACAAGAAAAAGTCATCTGGTAGAGTTGTTGGAGGTAGGATCTAGGTTCTTTCACTCCTTTATGTCTCTTGGTGCCTTGTGACATTAGGAATAGCATCATGGGTTATGATTTTCAGTGGTACTTGCAGTTTAACAAGATGTTAACAAAAATGAGCAAAATCCTTAACTGAAGGAATCAATGACAAAAGTAGTATGGGAGAGCATTTTTGACCTCAAACGTTCCTGAAGACATCCTTAAAATTACATTACAGTGGTGGCAGCTAATTTTCCCTCTGCAGGTAAACCTGTTTTTTTGTCAGACAAACATGCCCTCAGGTACACTCACTTCCCTAATAAAAATGAGCACTGATTCTGCCAGATGGAGAGGAAGGAGAGCCCCCCCAGAGGGTAGGAGATCTGCTATGGGGCAGCCCCTCCTCCTGCAGTAGGAGAAGCTCCTCTGTGTCCAAACCAGGACTTTGCTGCACGGTGGCACTGGTGGGATCGCAAGATGTGCTTCTGTTGCCAAGGAGCTGAAGTTGCTATGCTGAAAACAGAGGGTAAGACTAACTCCCAAGGGGAAGGTAAATCTTAAGAGACTTAGAGTCAAGAACCAGAATGCTTTCCCCCTTTACCAGTTTTGGGGTATCTGGGGCTCAATTTTATCAAATAAACCAAGCATTTATATATACATCAAATGAAGAAAAAATCCTCTGCCTTTTTTTTTTTTTGCCATAAAAAGAGACTTCTGCCTTAAGCATTCATTCTGAATTGTGACTGTTCCTTGACCAGGCTATAACCTTGTCAGTTAGAGAAGCTGCCCTATCCTGCCTTGCAGAGAATCAACGGACGCTGTGCCAGTCCTCCTGCCAGGACTGACACCATGGGCCTGGGTCACAGCCCCAGGCCTAGCAGCCTTCACACCTGCAGTGCCATGATTTAATGGGGGCTGTCAGGATTATCAAGTCATGAACCCGCTTACATCCGCCAGGCTCTCATGAATGAGGCATTTTGTTCAGCTCCCTCTCGCTTCATGTTTCTTGGAGCCAGCACAAAGAGAAAAGAGAGAAAGCAGAGGCTATTTTGGGCCAGGATCTTATATTTGAGTATTACATGATGAAATAGTGGGCCTATCAAGTCTTATTTTTGCAGCTTTCTTTTCTCTTGTTTTTCATCCCACCATAGCTCCCCCCACTGCCACTCCAACCCTGGCCTTCCGAGCCCTGTGCCTGGCCAGTGGGCCTGCCACAGTAATTGCAGTCGCTGAGTCACAGCTGGGTAACTGAAAGAGAATAGCTACTGCTACAAATCCCCGTGAACAATCACCAGAAGCTGGGCTGTGAAGGAGGGGCTGGAGCCCAGCAGCAGAGCTCCCAAGTGGGGTAGATTTAGAGTCTGACTCACACTGAATCCATCTTGATCCAAGTTACTTTCCTCAGAGAAATCCAATGGGTGAAAAGTCTTATGATTTAATGGTGTTTAAGGCTTAAAGAACATTTGTCAATAAAAGCAAAAGAAAATGGTGGTTTGGATATATAGTTGCTTTTAATTGACAGACTTTCCCTCTCCGTGAGGCAGAAATGTTCAATGTCAGACCTCCTCCCCCAAGAAAATGGTGACCCGAAGCAGGGCCAGACTCTGACCTGCAGCCAGGACTCTATCACAACACCAACTACCTGCTATGAACAATTATAAAGAAGGATTCTTTGACTCTTCTTCTGTCACCCCAGAGAAACCCAAAGCCCTTGGCTGTCATTGGAGTAGAGAACACTGATAATTTTCATTATCCCCAAAGACCCTCCTTAGAACAGCCTGAGACTTCTCAGGTCACAGGCTTCTTTCACATGTATTCTACGCAGAAAAAAAGTTCCATCTATGATTAAAATTTTCTCTGGTGTTAACATTACTTATCTATCCACACCATGAGGAAGTATTTCCTTCTCAAAACATACCAGCATCTGGAACCTCTGAAAGAAGCCTGTAGACTGAAAAGCAGATGGAAGATGGAAAATGAAAGGTAGTAGGCCTCGAGGTTCACAGGTGAGAGGTTTAGAAGAGGAAAGAAACCATTGTTGAGCTGGTAACCACTAAAACAAGATCGGCAAGACAGCGTTCAACACAGCAGCTCTTTGTGACTATAAAATACTGTTATGGAGTGACTCCCCCACAAACCACAGGAACATCTAACTTAGAGGCCCTGGGAAGGATTGAAACACAAACCCTGAACTTTGGTATTGCCCGACAGGCAGTGACTGAGAGCTGTGAATGAGCATCCCACCTGACCCTTGCAAAGCCTGAGGGGGTGGTTCTTCACTCCCCAGCGTGGGCCTTAGCACTTGAGTGTGTAGTTGGGGCTTTTGCATCTGGGGTATGGCTGAATGTGGCCATGCACAGCTGCTCGTTGTGGCTTAGATTTCTTGTGATTACTATGCATGGAGTTGAGTTGACTGTGGTGTCATGTAACCAGGATTGGTTGGCAATTCCGGAAATTTAAGGGTAAAAATAGCTGCACACCCACCGACCCCTGGCCAGTGCCACCCCTATGGACAGGAATGGCGAATGGCAGGTTGGAAAGTGCTGAGTATCATGATCTTTTCTTCCTTCCAGTAGTGGGAGGTTCTCAGAATAAGATCTGGGCCCTGGATTTCCCCTAGAGGTTTTTCGGTGCTTCCCGGGCCGACTGAGTCAGTGTGCTTGGGTTTGAGTGAGATCTCAAGAAGGGATAATATTTTTTGAGAGTGGGAGCTTTGGAGAGTAGGCCTACTTGGCCTCAGAGGCCAGGGAAGGCAACCACCAAGAGCACAAACTGCTCCCCTGCCTCACATGGCCCTAGCATCCTATCACAGGGTTCAGAGCCTCCCAATCACCTTCTAAAGTGGACCCTCAGCACCAAAAACTTCTTCCCTGCTCGTTCGTTCTTTCTTTCTTTCTTTCTTTTTTTAAATTGTTAAATCATAGCTGTGTACATTTGTGCAATCAAGGGGTACAATGTGCTGGTTTCATATACAATCTGAAATATTCTCATCAAACTGCTCATCAAAGCCTTCATGGCATTTTCTTAATTATTGTATGTAGACATTTGTATTCTACATTTAGTAGGTTTCGCCTGTACCCATTCTAAAATGCAATGTAGGTGTGGCCCCACCCATTACCCTCCCTCCACCCTGACTTCCCCCTTACCTTCCCCTCTCTTGGCCCTTTCCCCATATTCTTGTGCTATTGTTGGGTTATAGCCTTCATATGACCTTCCATATAGCCTTCAAATTAGCTCCATAGCAGGGCTGAGTACATGGGATACCTTTTCTTCCATTCTTGAGATACTTTGCTAAGAAGAATACGTTCCAGCTCCATCCATGTAAGCATGAAAGAGATAAAGTCTCCATCTTTCTTTAAGGCTCCATAATATTCCATGGTATACATGTACCACAATTTGCTAGTCCATTCGTGGGTCGATGAGCACTTGGGCTTCTTCCATGACTTAGCAATTATGAATTGGGCTGCAATAAACATTCTGGTACAGATGTCTTTGTTATATTGTGA
>CAUYPK010103690.1:0-47063 GCA_963574355.1 Loris lydekkerianus
TCAGCAGCAGCCAGCACTGGTCAACAGAAGAGGTCCGATCCTGCTCCACGACAACGCCTGGCTGCACGTCTCACAAATCACCGTCCGAAAATTAAAGGAATTGAGCATTGAAGTTCTGCCCCACCCACCATACTCCCCAGACCTCTCGCCAACCGACTACCATCTTTTCAAGCACTTCGATAACTTTCTCACTGGTAGAACCTTTGCCAATCAGGACCTAGCAAAAACGGCCTTCATTGACTTCATTGAATCCCGAGCACCCAATTTTTATGCTGATGGAATTAATCGACTTGTGTTACGTTGGCAAAAGTGCACTGATTCAAATGGCGCTTATTTCGATTAAATTGAATAAATATTCACTGAGATTAGTTTAAAGTAGACTCATAAAAACGGACAAAACTTTTGAAATGACCTAATAGCTGGGACTGTAAGCACCTACCACAATGTCCAGCTAGTTTTAGAGAGGGGGAGGTCTTGCTCTTGCTCGGGCTGGTCTCGAACTCCTGAGCTCAGGTAGTCTACCCACCTCAGCCTCCCAGAGTGCTGGGATTACAGGTGTGAGCCACTGCGTCTAGCCTTTGCAGTTGGGCTTCTTAGGCACAGTAGACATTCAATACACATGTGTCCTATCCAAACCTAATTGCTCTGACAGTTTCCTTTTGGCCTCTGTGAAACCCTGAGGCTGTTGGATGCTTCCTGGCCTGCGGACCTCCCAGCCTGCTCTGCCGGAGGCATTTGTCCAGGTGCTGCCTGTGTGTTGTCCAGTGCTGCTTGCTAACCTTCTTAGGCTCTCCTGACCCCCAGGCATCCCAGGCCCTTCTTCCTGCCCTATAATCTCATGCCATTGTCATCCTTTCTGAGAACAGGGGCTGTTAAACCAATTCATTTCTCTCCTCTTTCTAGTTATGGATATAACAGACATCATCAAGGGAAAAGCAGAGAGCGATGAAGAGAAGCAGCACTTCATTCCTTTTCACCCGTAAGAGATTTCCCATTTTTTCCCATTCTCTTCAGCTGCAGCCTTTTTGATCCAGGGCAGCTCGAGCACAAAGGGAGCTGGTTCCCTGAGTGAGGGAGAGGCAGGCTGAGAGTGATGCCCAGGCTCTCTACCCATTTGTTCATCAGATGTTATTTATTCAACAGACTTTCACGGAAGGCTTGGCAGAGACTGGGCACTGTGCTAGGCATGGGGGATGAAATGGCAAGTAAGATTGCCTTGGTCCTGTCTTTGCGGAGCTCTGAGTTTAGAAGGGGATTAAACATTCTCAACAAAAGATGACTGCGTTAATTACAAGTGCAGCCAGTGCCATGAAGTAGTGACGTAGCAACGTATCAGAAGCACTGGACAGGGAACACTAGCCTGGTTCTTGTGGGCAGACTAACACATCTGTGCCTTAGGACAGGGGTAGTGATGAAGGTGAATGTCCTCTCCTTGGTCTAGAAGGACTCTTGGAGAAAGAAGGACCCCAAGTTTGAGGGCAATGTGAATACTTAATAACCTCACAGATGGTCCAGGTAATGAGGCCAGTGACTTTGGTTAAGGCACATGGTTAGAACTTAGCAGGAGCAACTGAAGTCTTTGTCGCCTTGCTAGGTGGATACTCACTTTGAGGGCTTGGGAATCCTTCCTTTTTAAAGATCTTCCTCGGGAATAAAAATATGTCCTCTCCTTGTGGCACTGGTATCCCCAAATTTCAGAGCCACATTAATCGCTTTGTGTAAAAGAGCAATGTGCTTCTTATTGGTACATATATTCTCTGAGCTGACACGGGCAGGCTCACTTTTCACCTAGGCATGTGGAAGGGCTGGGGAGCTCCCTGAGCTCCTCAAACCACAACTTGTGAACATCCTATAGGTACCATGCATACATTTTATGATGTCTTTTTCTTTCCAGGGTCACAGCTGAGAATGACTTTCTACACAGCCTACTGGGCAAAGTCACAGCCTCCAAGGGGGATAGTGGAGGGCAAGGTACAGTGTTGAGGGTCACAGTGTGCTGAGCCTGTCCTGGTCCAGGATCCCTGAACTCTCCCACACTAGATCAAAATCCTGAACCTTGAGAAAATGAGCTTTCCTTCCACACAGAACACTGGGAAGAATGAGAGCATGTGATCCATAGGGAACAACAGCGCATCTCCTAAAGCAAACTGGAGCCATGTCCTTGTGCCTAGAGGAAGACAAGCATTAACCCATCCTGAATATCTCCTATGTATCAGGCACTTTAATAAGTGCTTGTTTCATCTTACCCCCAGTCCTGTGAGCTAGATAGTGTCATTCTCACCTAAGAAAAGATGGGGTTAGACAGGTGGGATAATTTGTCAGAGGCTGACACTGCTAGAGGTAACCAATGGGTATAGACCCCAGGGCCATGTTCAGATCACCTTCCACCACACACCCCTTGGGCTGGGTCACAGCATCTGTGGCTATGTGGCTTTGCTTCCAGGGGTCTCCTCCAGAAAGAGGCACAGGGGAGATGTCAGGGGAGGGTAGACCGAGAGACACCTTGAAGAAGTTGGGTCTTCATGGGGAGTGCTCCCTTCCAGGTCTCTGGGTGACCATGAAGATGCTGGTGGGCGACATCATTCAGATCCGCAAGGACTATCCACACCTAGTGGACAGGACCACCGTGGTGGCCAGGAAGCTGGGCTTCCCAGAGATCATCATGCCAGGTAGGACACAACTGCGCTGACCTTTCCCCAGGTGATGAGGCGCATCTAATTTGTTTTCTTCTTAAAGAGTCAGTGCTTTCTTTTTTATGCTTCTCTCTCTTGCTGAAGGTAACCACTAAAAATGATTTTTTCATATCCAAAAAGTTCTGTGCATTCACAAAATAAACAAAACCAAATAAATACGCACACAGGCACTTTTCCTCACTAATGGGATCACATTTTATATACTTTATATATCCTCACTTAATGATATACTTTATATAGTGTTCTGCAACTTGCTTTATCACTTAATAATTTATTATGGACATTATTTCTATTTTACTGCATGTAGAACGATTCCACTCTTCTTGGGGGAATATTGTCATTCTCTTAAATTTTTAAGCCATTTTTTTTTTATTACCAGAGGAATTCATGCTCATTGTAAAGTACTCAAATGGTATGAACAGTATAAAGTGAAATGTTAAAAGCTCCCTCAAATCCTTGTTTCCAGAAGTAACCACTACTATTAACATTTTCTAAATGTGTATGTAATGAAACAAAACAAAACAAGTGAGATTATAATGTTAAACAAAAATTAGAGGGGGGCACTGTTGTGGACTAAGCTCCTGCATGAGGCCCCAACAGACCAGGCTTAGTGGCAAAATGGAGTGACCCATCCTCAAGTCCCGTGACACCACCACGCCCAGATGGTGTTGCTACCCCACCTGGGGGGAAATCAGGAGAGAGAGATCATAGCCAGTTTCCCAAACAGGCCAGTTTTAATCTTCAGTGGACATGAGAACGAAGTTTCCTTTGTAGATATTCATCTTTACAACAAAAGATAACCCGAAGTAACCTAATGTTAACCAATCCGTTATTTTTCTATTATTCTGTTTCCCTGTTACAAGGGAAGTAACTTCGATGACCAACTCACTTTTTGTTTTTTGTTTCTGCCTTCTTCAGCCCTTCTCTGTCTCTAAAGCTAGCAGCTTCTGCTCATTGGAACACTTATTCTATTTTGTGGAATGAAGTGTTCTAGAATCACAGACCATCTTTCAAGTAGATTGGTTGTAATTTTGTCCTTTTGACAATAACAGCACTCATGAAAACTCCCTTCTTGTCTTAAACCTGTGTCCATGACTGCTCTCGTTGACTTAACCCCTTCTCTCCACACTTGTCTGGTGGTCTCTGGAGGCCTGTGAAGTCCCCTTCACTTGGGACTTCATTACTTACTTGTGCATTTTCTGATCTTATTGCTCCCCCTCCTTCCTGAAGATCCTCTGTGCCCTGTCCCTACCCCATGTCCAAGGACATCTGGACAGTCGCTCTATTCTGCTTCCATAGACAAGATCTGTGGGTGTATAGGTTTAGTTGCTGTTCCTGGGGCAAGATCAATTCAACTGGAACTTTCCTTTGCCTTCCCAGAAGGTGTCACTAGAGGATGAAAATTAAATGATTTTAATGTAGAGAAAAACATGGCCAATTTTTACCATCCTACTCCCTCACTGCAATTGATTTCTTAGTGTTCCTTGATTCCCTTTTTATCTACTTGTCCAGCCTCCCCTGATGAAGTAAAAATGCTTTTTCCAAACTGTTTTGATTTTAATGTCATTAATTGCAATCGAGAGTCAGTGTCTCTCTTGCTGCAGTAGACCTACCTCTTGTCTCTCTCACTGCAGTAGACCTAACTCTTGTCTCTCTCCCTCTGCCTCAGGGGATGTCAGGAACGACATCTACATTACTCTCTTACAAGGTGACTTCGACAAGTACAACAAGACCACGCAGAGGAATGTGGAAGTGATCATGTGTGTGTGCACAGAGGACGGCAAAACGCTGCCCGTAAGGAAGGGACTCGGCTGCTGCTCTGGGCCACAGGGCCCCCCTCTGGGGGTGGCGCGCCCTGCTCATAGAGATTTGCTTTTCTTCTCCCTGGTTCTGCTTCCCAGATGCCAGCTGCCTTTAGGATGGTGCGGAATGATGTGATCTTCACCTTCTGAGTGTGGTTAGCACAGTGTCCCTTAATAAGATCTCGTGGTGTTCTTTACACCAAAGCCGTTTTTTAGAAGTCTGTTTCTTTGCTTTCATGACCCCTTTCTCTTCCTCCTTCTTCCCTTTTTTTTTTTTGAGACAGTCTCACTATGTCACCCTTGGTAGAGTGCCATGGCGTCACAGCTCACAGCAACCTCAAACTCTTAGACTTAGGTGATTCGCTTTCCTGAGCCTCCTAGGTAGCTGGGACTATAGGCACCCACCACAACGCCTGGCTGTTTTTTGGTTGCAGGTGTTCAGCTGGCCCAGGCTGGGTTCAAACCTACCACCCTTGGTGTATGTGGCTGGTGCTGTAACCACTGTGCTACGGGCACTGAGCCCCTTCATCTTTATAAATTTTTTATTAATTATTTTTATTATTGCTTTTTGGGGGGAGGGCTTGGCCTAAGCTTATGGGTTCACTTTTTGCTTATGGGTTCACAGTTAAAATGTTTTCCTTGAAACTTGAGCTGGTTTATTTAGGCAAAATCCATGGTAAGAAAAAGGATCAATATAGTGCTTTGGGCTGGTGTGCAGGCTCAGGATGTACTCAAGGCAAACATTCTTAACACTTAATCTAACTCCCCAGTGCTCAGCTAGAAGTTCTAGTGGAAAGCCTTATTCGTAAATTGGTCTCCAGAGGACTAGCAGAGTGTATTCAAGAATGCAAAGCACATTGCTATATTTATACAGCATATGTCCTGTCCAATATTTATCATGTGTGTTTACATTTATTTGCTTATATTTCCTTTAAGGGTGTCAGCATTTGTGTCCAGTGTGTGTGGGAGGGTTTGCTTCCCAAGCCTTCCTTTCAGAATACCTAGCTGAAAATAAAATCAGCTCTCAGCAGAAGTTTTAGTGTGGGCAAATATTCTTAGGCCACTGTAAATGATCAGATAGCTAAGTAGGGTGGATGAGTTAATCAGAGAGGGGGTGAGAAAACTGGTAAGTCATCAGCTCTACCCTTGGGGTCTGGAGCTCAGGCTGATATTGCTACCCTTTACCTAAGACTAACTAATGTGCACCGGGGAATTGCTGTGTCTCAGGCTGTGTGATGTATGACGCATTTCTGTTACCTCCCTTTTCATAGATGGGGAAACAAAAACCTTTGTCAAGTAAAACAATTCATTCAAGGCTGTAAAGTTAGTGTATGGCAGAGATGACATTTGATTCCAGGTTCTAAGCCCTCTTAAAACACTTCACTGTAATGGCAATACATTTAAAAAAATTCTCCCACTTATTTCTCGTTTTAAAAACGAGGCTGATAACCACTTCTAACAAATTCTGGGAAGATTCATCATTATTTTTTACATTTAAAGAAATCCCCACAATTGCCCTTTTGTTCATAAGGACTAGCCCTGTTTATTAATTTTTGTTTCAACAAATTCAGAGCATTTAATTCATTCTCCTTCTGGTAGGGTCTGAAACTTCTCTGAAAAATAAAGTAAGTGAGAATCACTCTGCTCCAAGGAACACAAAGGGAGAGCAGAGGGTTTTTATGTGAAAGGAAAAATTACATTTCACAAATAGATAGCCCGTCCCTTTGAAGTTATTTTTATCCACCTACCTGTTGGAGAACTTTCTAACCTCAGCTTCATTTTTAAAACGTTCCACCTGCCTTCTGTGTTGTGGAAGGCACATGAAGAGGAAGAGTTAACAGGCAAGCAGGCGTCGTCTTCCCTGCCTGAGCCATTCTCCCTTCCACTTCTGCCAGCTTCCAAGTCTCACCCTGGCAGGTGGGGCTGCTGCACTCACAGAGGACGAGGAGAGGAGCCGGTCTTCTGGGGGAAGGGTAATTGCGGGACATGGTGATAATTTGCAGTTTCCTCTGTTAGGGAAGTTGTGGGGGAGTTCAGTTGACTGACTATTGAAAATTGCTAAGGAAGCCTGTGGGAGGCTTTTCCTTTTCTATTTGCAGAAATAAATATTACTCCTAATTAAGCATCAGACAGCATATTCAAACACTTTTGTTGGATACTGGCAGGTTCTTCGGGGAAGGGCCCCCTTCAGGAATATTGATTTCACCTGTGGTTCCAGGTGCAGGCTGCCTTTGGCAGAGTGGGACCAGAGGGCAGAGTAGCTTAGACCTGTCCTTGACTCACCCTAGAACCTTTCTCCGTAGGGGCCTTGGCAGGGAAGCTAATGGGCTGGGCTCTGGAGTCAGACAGATAGGGTCCAAATCCTTGCCTGCCTTCCTGTTAGCTGTATGTTCTTGGGCAAGTTTATTCATCTATAAAAGAGAGAAAGAATAATTGCCACTTCTCATGGGGTTTCGAGTTAAGCAAAACAGTAAGGCATTGATATGCAGCCATACTCAGTAACAGGAAGGGGAGTAACATTCAGAGAAAGAAGGCCAAGTGCAGGGTGTCCAGTAACATTGCGAGGGAACTGAGGGAGTCACACAATCAAGGCAGCTGGAAGCAAGGTTCTGGAGAAGTGAGAAGGCTGAGACTCTGGGTCCAGAAGCCTCTGCTCCTCCGACACAAGGCAGCGTGCGGTGGTAGAGGCAGGGGCCAGGCAGTGAGGAGTAGAGGGTAAGACCATGATCTGGAGGGCCAGGAAGGCAGGCTTAAAGCCCAGATCAGCTTGGATCAACAAATGCCTTTGGGCAGTTACATAACCTCTCTGAGCCAGAGAGTCTCTGCCTGAAAACCAGACCAGCAATGGAATGGAATGGAGTATTCACAAGGCATATTCTTCACCTTGTGACTATCAGAGGAGGTAATCATCTGATCAGGTGTTCATTACAACTAGCCATTGTTACTAGAAAGGTACCCTGACTCCAGGCCTGTTCCCTCCGTCAGATACTAACTGGCATCTTCCTCCGAGGTGGCCTTGTCAGAGGAGAAGACTTTGTTTCTCAAAGCGCATTCACATCCGTGGTATCATCCATTCTCCCTTGATTCCTAAAGAAGGAACAGGCTGTGTGTCAGGAGGCTGATTTCTCTTCCAAGGTCAAGTCAGCAGTAAGCCCCCAGGCTTCCTGATTTCTGCTCAGATTTCTCCCACTGACCTGAAATCTCCCACACTAACTAGAGGCCCTCGCTGTTAATCAGGGACCGTGGGGATGGGCACTGTTGAAAGTTATTGAACAGTCTTACCTGAGATATATACAAAGGTTTATTTTCCCTAAAACTGGGCTCAGTATCTGGTCATGATGCTCCCTCTACACACTTTGCAGCCTTAGGTTTTCTCTCTGAAGTGCTGAAGGTGAGGGCAATCTTTGGTCTTTCTCAGAATATACTGAGACTTTTTCTCTCTAGTCTTTGGAAATCAAACATTTTCATCATCTGGATAGTTTTGTGAGATTCAGTTGCCTGATATTCAGCAATTTTACTTTCATCAGAGATATGTATGTATTTTCTGAGTTTGTAAGCTACATGGAATTCAGTGGAGCTATAGAAACTCTAACCTCATAAATGTCACCAGTAGGAATCTTTGCAGGCTGATAGACACCCAGGTTATTATAGATGGAATGCTGGAGAAGGAGTTAGGGGGTCTGGGAGGGAGTCTCAGCTTTGCCACTTTTTTGGGAAAGTGACTTAACCTCTCTGGGCCTCAGTTTACTCAGTTGTGCTGTGGGGATAATGACAATACATCATCAGAGGTGGTTGTAAAGATTGAATTGCGTGTGTATAAAGGGCTGAGCTTGATGTCGGACATGAAGCACGTTTTTAGTTCAGTGATTCAAAAAGTTTTGAAGGGTTTCATCCCATGGAGTCACATGTCCTTACATATTTCCAGTTTACTGGTTAACATTGTATTTTTTTTGGAGACAAGCTCTGAAAGGACTCTATATCCTCCTTTCAAATGGATTCCATTTGGCCACCAGTGCCATCAGTTAATTCTGAAATTGAGCTCATTCTTTGCCTATAGAAGCAGTGAGGAAGCCTTCCAGTGAAGAGCAGGGTCCTCCTTCCCACAGTTCATCAGGGTCACTAGGGGTGAGCCTCTATGTGGCCAGATTTGGTGACTCACCTTGATAGGCATGAAGGATCCTTTGGAGAAGCAGATGGAATCTGATGAGAGGCATGAACTTGTTCACCATAAACACACCCAGAGACATATGGTTTTGCCATTTCAGGGCCTGGGGCTCCAAAATGAACTCTGTTTTTCCTAGAAGTCTGGCAATTTGAGGATAAAAATCTGTTGGCCTATATTCATGTCCCACCTGGGTGATCTTAGCTTGAATCTTGTTCTGAGTCCGGACAGCGGGAATGAACATTGAGAGAATTAGGGGCTGTCACATCTAGAAGATAATCCCTTGTTACTCAGTCAACTCCTTTCTGAAACTCTGCGGGAGATTTTTATGGCAAAGAATATGTATCCTACATAGGTAGGTGTGCTCAGTGCCTCTGTGCTCCCTTTCTACATAGAATGTCCTTCCCACATTTCTGCTCAAAGCCAATTCGGCATCTTTCTTCAAGGTGCTCAATTGTCATCTCCAAGAAACTTCCCTGATCTTCAGCTGCACGTCAGCGTACCTCCTCTGTGCTCCACAGTAGTATGTATGTGTGTCTGTCATTATGTTGCATTGCTATGGTGACTTGTTCCCTGATCTTCCCTCCACCAAATGGTGAGCTGGTCTCAGGTTCAATATCTGGCTCATTCCTGTACCTCAATGCTTAGCACAGGCGTGGTACCCAGAAGATGCTCCCTCCCTGTGAGCTGAACAGAGCCTCTCTCCTCCAGCTCCCTCCACCCAAAGGCAGGCACTCCCCCATCTGAGCCCCCCTCACCCTGCTCTGTTGGCATCAGAAATCCGTCAGAGGGATTGCTGCTTGGCTGATCTGAGCCTGTTGATAAACTTTGCGCACATCCAGATTTAGGAAACAAATAGGATTAATCAGACTGGCAGCATGCAGTAACTGTAAGGCTGGTTACATTTACAATAAAGCAGCCACGTTAACGCCTGGTGTCCTCCAGCGCTTTCCGGGATGGAAGTAATAGAATTTCTATAGTTAAGCAGCTGTCACTCCGGGGCTGAGGGCGCCCATGTAGAAATACGTAATGTAGAAGGGGCATGACGGTAACCTGACCGCAGGATTAGGGAAGGCAGAGTCGTCCCAGGCCCTAAGGCTGGCCACGGCCTTGGAAACCAAATTGCTTAAGTACAGAAAATGGTAATTGGTATTATTGTCTTTCTCTTTGTTTTTCTTGGTTCAGAATGCAATTTGCGTGGGAGCTGGGGACAAGCCCATGAATGAGTATCGCTCTGTTGTGTACTATCAAGTCAAACAGCCACGCTGGATGGAAACGGTCAAGGTAATGATAAACAATAATAATTAATAGTACTAATAGCAGCAAACGTGCATGTGTATATGGTGTCTAGTTCTTACAATAAACCAGTCACTGTTTGAAGTGCTTTACTTAAATAATTCCCTTATTGCTTACAATAGCCATGTGAGGTCTGTAATAATTTTTCCCTCATTTTATTGATGAAACTGACACAGAACTGGTAAGTAGTTTGCCCAGGATCACACTGCTAGTAAATGTCAGACCTGGGATTTGAACCTGAGCAGGGTCTGTGCTTTCCACCACTCCCTGCCAGAACAGGACACTGACTGGACCAGTTAGCATTCTTCTCCTTTTTATGGGAGCAGTGGAGCAAGGTAGTTGCAAGCATGGACCCTGGATCCAGAAGGTCTGGGTTCATATTCCAGAGTTCTAATACTTGCCCCAGTCTGACTTGGGGCAAGTCTTTCAACTGCTCCACTCCATGCTCTGGTGTCCTCATCTATAAAATGGGAGCAATGGAGATGAAAGTACTTAACACTCGTAACACTGTCAGAAGAGCCCTTGGGAGAAAGCATGCACTCATTTATTACAACTCATGATCGATCATACTTGGCATTTTCTCGGTTGTTTTACTCCTTCAAAATGCTCCTCCAACATTTGAATTATGCCTGATTTTTACTCACCCTTCTACAAGGCAGTACAATTCATGGTGCCTTGTGCCTCTGTGTGCAGTAGGGAAGAAGGGGAGGAAGGATCTGGTAGTTCCAAATACTTGACTCAGTCTCCCCCAAGGTCCTTCTCATACAGATAGCTGTTCTACCCCTAAAATGTGCTGTGGGATGTTAGGTAGTGTTGTATTAATATTAAAATAATGTTCCCCGGTCAGATAAATGTGAAAAATGTTGAAAAATTCGAGAACAAATGTAGAAGTCAAACACTTCTTTGTTTCAGCTTCTCAAGAGCCTTTGCAGTATAAATGTGCTCTGCTGATCTGCAAAAGGAAATAAGAGTGTGGAGCCTGCCCTGACTCACAGACTATGGGACATTCCCTTCATTTCTAGTGTCACATATCAGGGCTAGTATTCAGTTGAACATACTTTAGAAATTCTTTGTTTTGGCTTGGCACGGTGGCTCATGCCTGGAATCCCAGCACTTTGGGAGCTGCAGCAGAAGGATTGCTGGAGTTTGAGACTAGACTGGGCAATGTAGTGAGACCCCATCTCTAAAAAAAAAAATTGTTTTCAATTTAAAAAAAATAGCATGGCTGGGGGTGGTGGCTCACATCTATAATCCTACCACTCTGGGTGACCACAGTGGGTGGGAGGATTGCTTGAGCTCAGGAGTTTGAGACCAGCCTGAACAAGAGTAAGATCCCATCTCTGCTAAAAATAGAAAAACTGTATGGGTGCATGCCTATAGTTCCAGCTACTCTGGGGGCTGAGGCAGGAGGATTGCTGAAGCCCAGGAGTTTGAGATTGCTGTGAGCTATGACAATACAGCATTCTAGCCTTGGCAACAGAGTAAGACTCTGTCTCAAAAATCCCCCAAAACAAACAAAAAAAACCTAGCCGGATGTGGTGGGGCCTGCAACCAGCTACTCTGGAGGCTAAGGCAGGAGGTCATTGCACTCTAGGCTGGGTAACAGGGTGAGCTTCTGTCTCTAAAAAGAAAAATAACAAAATAAAATAATAAGATTAACAGAAGAAATTCCTTGTTTTAGTCTAAGCAGGCAAGAGGTTTGATGGATTAGTGTGATTGTGAGCAACACAGAAGAATAAGTTACATTTTTCTTTATGAAATGTCCAGCTCAATTCTCAGGCTAATCATGACGGAGAGAACTATATAGCTCTGGGTTACAGCAAAAGTCATCATCTGTAAGGGCATGGGGTCCGCAGAGGCACCTCCCTGGATCGGAAACAGCACTCTAGCCTGTGTCCAGTAGCCTGTCCAGCAGCAGAGACAGGGACCTAGCAGGTGTGCGCTGATTCTCTTGATCACCCTTCACTGGTCCAGGCCCTAAACAGCATAGAATTGTCAGACAATCCTCTTGTGGACACTGCCCAGCCCATCAGATTATGCTGTTCTACTTGGCACAGAGGAGTGATGGAGGTTTCAAATATGAGCCAAATAGTGCCTAAAAGATACATTCTGAGATGATTACTGGATGGAAGGAGAATTAACCACAAGTATTCCCACTATCAGATCATCACACTCAGCAGAAAGGAGTAACCTGCATTGGAATAAGAATTTGGAATTAGTTCAATGAACAGCGAAACTATTTTATTTATTTTATTTTATTTTATTTTTATTGTTGAGGATTTATTGAGGATATAGAAAACCAGGTTATACAGATTACGCTTGTTAAGTAAAGATCCCTCTTGTAATTGTGTCATACACTGTGACCTTCCACTGGCCTTCCTCCATCCCTCTCTCCACTCCCCTGTCTCCCCCCCCCACCAGGTACTAAGTCATCAATTGTCCACATATCAGAATTGAGTACATTGGATTCTTGCTTCTCTGTTCTTGTGATGCTTTACTAAGGAGAATGTGTTTCACCTCCATCTAGGTTAATACAAAACATGTAAAGTCTCCATCTTTTTTAGTGGCTGAATAGTATTCCATGGTACACATATACCACAGCTTGGTAATCCATTCCTGGGTTGGTGGGCGTTTAGGCTGTTTCCACAGTTTGGCAATTGTAAATTGAGCTATGATAAACAGTCTCAGAGTGCAAATGTCCTTGCGATGAAATGTTTTTTTTTTTTTTTTTTCTTCTGGGTAGATGCCCAGTAATGGGATTGCAGGATCAAATGGGAGATCTAGTTTGAATTCTTTGAGGATTCTCCATACTTCCTTCCAAAAAATTGTATTAGTTTGCAGTCCCACCAGCAGTGTAAAAGTGTTCCCACCTCTCCACATCCCTGGAGCTTTGAGATTTTGTGATGTGGGCTGTTCTTACTGGGGTTAGTTAATGTCTTAATCATAGCTTTAAATATCTCTGCCTTGTACTGTGATGTTATTTTTATTTATGTGATGTTTTACTCACCCTGTGCTCTGATTCTGCACTCACAACATACACATGACTTCCTTTTCAGTGAGAGCATTCAAACCCAATCATTCTTGACTTGCCATACACATCCATGTTGTCCTCTGTGTACCCCCCACCCCCACCCCATCCCCCACTCACGGTCTTCAGATTGATGACCTGTCCAACTTTGGGGTCAAAACATTTTTGGTCTGGGTTTTGTTTCCCGTTTCTGTGTTGTCGGGCCCCCCTTTTTTTTTTTTTTTTTTTTTTTTTTATCTCTTTGCTAGTCTTTTTCACAGAGTTGTTACATGTTGCCCTCTGTGGGCTGTGAACTCTTTGAGGGTGAGGACGCTGCCTCACATCCACCTGGCTAGGGCCTCTCACAACTGTAGTTTCAAGCAACCATTGAATTCACGGTGAAGGGCTGGATTGGCTGGCAGTTACCCACAAGGCCCTCAGTTCTTTTGCTCTATCTGAAACAGACAAGATGGTGGGCCTCCTGAGGCTCACATTTCATTTTCTCCAACAGAAAGTGCCCCAAAGCATACATCCATTTTGGCTTTAAGTAGTCAGCTATAATAGCACAAACTTATCCCTTTTTAAAATCAAAGTGTCTTTTGCTCAGGTAGGTAAGGTCTCTGCATTGGCCTGAGTCGAACACTGCAGAGCAGTTGTCTGACTTTGGGAGGTGGGCTGTGCGACTTTGGGAGGTGGGCTGTGCAGAGTCAAGCTGAAAACATCTCAATCAGGGTGCCAGCAGGCCACTTTCTGGACAGGGATGTTGGAGTGACCAGTGGGTGATTGTCTTAAGCTCAGTGTCCTTAAAAGCAAAAGCATCTGGACACATATTCAGTCAAGGGTGGGATGAGCCCTAAGGATTTTTCCAAACATTATTGGATTAAAACATTTTTATTAAGAGTCCTTAAGCAACCCCCCTAACTACCATTATTAATTTGCTAAGCCCTGTTGGAATCACCAGAGCTGGAGTGTGTAAGGAAAATGTGATTGTGCAGTTTGCAGTGCATCAAATCCTGTGCTAAAGTTATGTGACTTTTATACCAATTTGGGGAGATTCATTTTTCCTCACTATAATTTAAGAACCTCTTTTCATTGGCTGGGAATGCAATTTGCCAAATGGATTACATTTGGTACTTTATTTTCTCTTCATAGCTAGTTCTTATGTAATTTGTTTACAGTTCATCAGGCTCATTGGATGTGTAGTAAATCAGCAGGCAGCTCTCTCAGTTAAATGGTCAGGCTGCCATTGGGAGTGGGGTGAGGTAGGGTGGGGAGGGCCCTTTAACTCATCGTCTCATGAGCTCTGGTTTCTGCCTGCTGAGGTGGCTGTCCCCATTGAAGACATGCAGAAGATCCATCTGCGATTTATGTTTCGACACCGGTCATCTCTGGAATGTGAGTACCCTACCAAATGTAGTTTCTGCAGCTCCCCTATGGGGGGAAGAGTGGAATAGCTGGGTGGCCCATGTAACATTGTCTTTCCTGACCTCACAATGCTATTTCCAGCTAAAGATAAAGGAGAAAAGAACTTTGCCATGTCCTATGTGAAACTGATGAAAGAAGATGGGACTACGCTGCAAGATGGATGCCATGACTTGGTTGTCCTCAAGGTACCATGAGTTAGTATAAACTCTGCCCTGATGGGGGTATAGGAAGCAAGGGGGTAGGTAGTATTAGAATTGCTTAATGGTCAACAGCAGGGACCCCAGAATCACACACATACCCTAGTTAACTGTCTGTGTGGCCTTTTATAAAAGCTTGTTTTCTCTTGGCCTCTGTTTCTTTATCTGTGCTCTGTGCATAATTGTGAGGATTATGTGAGACAGTGCATACAAACAAGGCAATTTGGGGTACATAGGAGAGCTCTGTAAGTGGAAAAGGTTATTGTTATATACAGACATGGGCTCTTGGCTCTGTAAGGACTGCTATGGGACGTGTAGAAGATCTACAGTGAACGTTTGAAAGGTACTTCACTGTAACTAATAGAAAAATATTAGAATTTGGAGTCCTAATCTTGTTGCTGACTGAATATGGAATCATCTCACATGTCTGTCTGAGTCTTAGGTTCCTTTTTAAAAGTGGTCTAGCAATATTTATGATACCCTAATAAGATGACTCATGTGAAAGGACCATGTAAACTGTAAAAAGAGAACATATATCCATTATTTTTATATCATGAGATTTGGACTATTTTTGAGAAGTGGAGAGGTATTCACCTTGATCTTACCTGTGTGTTTCCTCTGGCGTGCCCTCTTATGATAGCAGAATTCATCTACTAGCCCCAGGCTGGGCTGGATGCAAAGTGTGTGGCTATGAAGTAGAGCATAGTTGAGTGGCCAGTGCAGAGATCAAACATTTGCCCTTGACTTTCTTAACCTTGTAGGATGAAATTACCCTTTTTGCCTATGTGTGCATGGCAAAAAGCCTCATCAAGGCCTCATCACACAGTATGCTTCTCTGAATCTGATTTTGTTGGAAAACCTATTATCATCTGTGAAGCCTCTGCTTTCTCATTTATCACACATTAGGGGAGTTCTTGGCTTGAAAGTCATTCTTTCACAAAAGACTGTGCAGTCCTCGGGGACAGAGGACCAGTTGCAGTCAATTTTGTGTTTATTCCCATTAAGCCTCAGTTTCATCAACTGAGGATGATAACAGTATCTGTTTCATATGATGTGAGACTTAAATGAAATCAACTAAGGCATATAAAGCACTTGGTTTACCTCCTAGTGCAGAGTAAGATACATGTTATCTCCTCTAATGCCTACTTCTGATCATTCATTTCAGGCACTTGTGTGCCTATCACTCTACTATATGATACCCTCTATATGCATTATGCTATTTAGTTTGCTCTAGTATTCTAGGAAGGAGGAGTTATGATTTTCCTCAATTTATATATTAAACTGAAGCTAAGGAACATATTCAAGATGACATGGACTTGTGAATGGTAGAAAAGGGTCTAGGTTCCAGGATATTCTTACTTAGTGCCTTTGCCATTAACTTCTTCTATAAGCTCAACTCCTTATCTTGCTGGTGGGCACATGTTATACATAACCTTAAATAAATTAGGGCTACTTAAAATGGCCTGTCTAGCATTCCTCAGTTCCCTTTTTTGGCCATTAGTGAAGTTCACAAAACCTTCAACTAGTTAATCAATTTTCATTAATGTAACTTTGGATTCTTGCCTATTTTGTGCAAAAACAGCCATGCCTCACCAGCTGCTGTCTATTGCTTCTTTGATGATTTTCCTTATTTCTATGGTACTCTCTACTTCTACTTTAAAGTACTCTCTACTTTATCTATGGTACTCTATTATCTGTGGTACTCTCTACTTCTACAAAGTACTCTCTACTATGTAATTTGGCTACTGCAAGTTCTGCATAGCATTGGGAATGTAGCCTTGGCTTGGGCAATAACCAAAGTGTTGTTTCCAGGGGGACAGCAAGAAGATGGAGGATGCCAGCGCTTACCTGACTCTTCCTTCTTATCGGCACCATGTAGAAAACAAAGGGACCACCTTGAGCCGGAGCTCCAGCAGTGTTGGAGGGCTCTCTGTCAGCTCCCGGGATGTGTTCTCTATATCCACTCTGGTGTGCTCCACAAAGCTCACCCAGAACGGTAATGGAATCATGAAGAGTTGTGTCTGGGGCATATGTGTGCATGAACATGTGTACATGCCCAGGGATGTCCTGATGTGAATAGTTCAGGCCAGTGTCAGTAATTCTGCATGTTTGGACTCTGTTTTAGTGGGCCTGCTGGGTTTGCTGAAGTGGCGTATGAAACCTCATCAGCTACAGGATAATTTAGAAAAGCTGAAGATTGTGGATGGAGAGGAAGTGGTGAAGGTCAGTGGGACTTGATTTCGTTTGTCTTCATTCATCCGTGAGAGAAACTTCAATCATGGATGGCTTCAGGGAAGAAATGAAACATTGAAGGAGAAAGAGCAACTTTTTTTCTGACAGTGGGCACACTGTCTTAAGTTGCCATGAGGAATCTTCTATTGGGAAATCCAGAGGGATGTCTTTATTCAATGAAACTGAATATTGAGCTGGGTGTGGTGGCTCACACCTATAATCCTAGCAGTCTAGGAGGCTGAGGTGGGTGGATTGCCTGAGCTCTTGAGTTCAAGACTGGTCTGAGCAAGAGTGAGACCCCATCTCTAAAAATAGCCAGGTGCTGTGGCAGGCGCCTAAGGTCACAGCTACTTGGGAGGCTGAGGAAAGAGGATCACTTGAGCCCAAGAGTTTGAGGTTGATGTGAGCTATGACACCATGGCACTCTACCAGGTGTGACAAAGTGAGACGCTGTCTCAAAAAAAAAAAAAAAAAAAAAAAATGAATGTTGAGTGGCAGACAAGTATGGTTTAGCTCAGTCTCTAGAATTAAATCAGCCTGGGTGTATATCTCTGCTCCCCCACTTGGCAACTTTTGTGATAATTTGCTGAATGTGACATAGTTCTCAAGGTTGTTATGAACATTTGAGGTGGTAATATTTAAAAATTACCCAGAAATCTCTTACACATAGTACACAATAATTAAACTAAAGCTTATGAAATATGCAAAGTTTAATAAATAATAACTATTAGGTTCTTTTTTTGTTGTTGTTATATGTCACTATATATGGTAGCATGACCTCTTTGTACTACTCACACATCATTGTTAGGAAACAAGTATTCTTGGTTTCTGCTGTGTTGAGAACATTGTGTATGAAAGATGAGAAAGGTAAACACATCGTTTTGAATGAAACAAGCAGAAAACAATGCAAATGTCAGATTTATTATAGAATCCCCATGATAGTGGAGAAGATAAAGTGTCTGAAATGCAGGTCTAATTAAAGCAACCCTTCTTTCCAGCACTATGAATTGGGACAAGTGTTTCCTAGTGGTCCTGGTGATCTTGTTTCCCTCAGAAACTTGGTACAACCCGAAGCTCTGAGATTAAACATCTTTTTAATCTTAGTTTTATGTTTTGAGGGATTATAGGAAATATTGACCCGTCCCTTAGGAGGGAAGAGAATCAAGTTTTATTTAATTGTCCATACCTGGGGAAGCAATAGTAGAATTTCCAGATGCTTTAAATGTACACTATTGACCCACCTGCTTGGTTCAGCAGTAGCAGAGTAATTTCCCCAGACACTCCTTTCATAAGCTCTGTAGTCTTTAGATAGCTTGTCATGGGGCAGGGGTTCTTCTACTGTCTCCCTTTTGCATTCTTTTTTCTTTTCAAAGAAAGTTTGTTATTAAAGTACAATATATATATATGAGGAAATATATATATTGAGAGAAGTTATGTGAAGAGTACAGCTCAATGAATTTTTACATATGTACTCACCTATATAGTCACCATCCATCTTTAGATCAAGATACAGAGCATTTTTACCATTACAGTAGGTTCCTTCTCAGTAACCCACTTTGCATAATGACTATCTTGACTACCATTATCATAGATGTGTTTTTGCCAGCCCTTGAATTCCAAAAGAATAGAGTAATAAGGAATGTACATTTTTATGTCTGATGTCTTTCACTCAGCACAGTGCTTGTGAAAGTCATCCTCATTGCTGTGTGTGGAGGTAGTCTACTTTTTTGCATTAGCTGTTAGTATTCCCTAGTGTGACAATGCCACCACACATACATGCAATCCATTCTGCTGTTGATGGACAAACTGATGCTCCAAGTTCTAGATCTTGCGAATAGCCCTGCTCTGGACGTTTTGAACATGGCATGTGGTAGATATGCTCTCATTTTCTGGGATAAACCCTCAGGAGTAGAATTTCAGAGTCACCTGTACTCTTTCTTTAATGCAACCTTCATTATTTTGTCCAGTTTCTCCAGGATACTCTGGATGCACTCTTCAACATCATGATGGAGCATTCTCAAAGTAATGAGTACGACATCCTTGTCTTTGATGCTTTGGTAAGAGAGAGGGGACAGTTGTTTAGTGACATTAGGCATGAATGGGTGGCTTGCTATGAGAGTACTGAGAACCCATGGCCTTTATGGTCCTTTTCATGAATTCTTTGGAGGCATTGTAATGTTTGGCAACCAGACCAATTAATGAGACTATTTCCTTTTCCATGTTTCTAGTTCTTTTGAAAGCATAGGTAAAAGGAGAATTTCAATGCTAATGTTAGATCAACTCTGGTTGAAGGTATATGAGGCTAGATACTGCAAGTGGTCACTTAGGCTTTCTGTGAATGCTGGGGGCTAGTCCATGGCAAGGTTGTAAAGCATCTAAAATGTTTCCTTCCTCCTTTTACCTTCTTCCTCCTGTCCTCCAACTCACCAGAGTCATTACACTCTTCCTGTCTGCCCAAAGCCTTTCATGGTGGTAGACCATCCAGATCTTTGTTACCTCAGTTTTCCCTCATGGTGTCTTTTTCCTCTGGCTGTCACAATTTCTTAGTGTCATGTCAATATAAACATAAGAAACATCTTCATTAGAATATCAGTACCCAATAAAGTCTTTATGTGTTGACTCTCAGTGTGATGGGCATTTGCATTTTTAAACTTGGAGATAAGTGTGGTTTAATCAAGTGCTTCCCAAGAGGATCTCCTAGAGTGCTGGCCCTACAGGAAAAATATTTCATGACAAAAAGATCCTTTGATAATTAATTCTGGGAAGTACTGAACATGGCATGCCCCTTTTAGATATTCACAATGCACTTAGGTATAGTAAAGATTCTGAAAAGTTCTGTAGTAAAGAAGGGAGTCTAATGATGATAACCTGTTATTTAGCCATGAAATCCTTTATAACATCATGCAATATATTCTATGAAATGCATTTTGGGGAGGCACTACCTTAATGAAAAGGACTAACTCTATATTAGTGTGCTAACTCTCAGGTAAGAGAATTTGACAGAGGTTGAGTTATGCCAGGTGAATATGACTTTGTGCCCTGGGTTTGCCCCAAATATACTGATTCCTGCATCTTCCTCAGATCTACATTATAGGACTCATTGCAGACCGAAAATTTCAGCATTTCAACACTGTTCTGGAGGCTTACATTCAACAGCATTTCAGTGCTACTTTGGCTTACAAGTAGGTAACTGTGCACATGGGGATTCCTTATCTGCTTTCTACTTGCCCTGCCAGGATGCCTCGGGCACAGGAACTTGAGTTATTTCCTTTGTTATTAACCTGCATGAATTCTCCCTTTTCTGATAAATCCAACTCATGCCTATGTTATTTGGATATCAATAAAATGATGCAAGACTCATAGGTTGGGATGAATTTTATAGTGGTGGTGGTTTGAGAAAATGCTCATTCATTCATTCAGCCAGTCATCTACCATTGATCGACCAGTTGCTTGTACTTGTGGTGGACACAAAAACCTAAGGACTGTAGAGAAAAAAGTGCTTGTGCCAAGTAGCTCATCTCTAACCCTTGGGAACTGAGGGTTAGAGATGAGAGATAATCCTGAAGGTTTGGTGGGGGCAAGTGTGTGAAGGGGCCTTGGATGGCAAGCCAAGACGTTTAACATCTTCCTTACTGATAACGAAAAATCAGAAAGTTTCTAAGCAAGGAAGTTCCATGATATTACAAGAACATTTTCTATAGAAAGCAAAAGCTGAAAAAGACATTATCGGCATCAGTTATTATTCCCACTTGTACCCTGATTGTGACTAGTTTTCCTAGTTGAAAGTTTTTATCTTTGTTCACAAATTTTTTCTTTGCTGGCTTGTTTTGTGGACAGGAAATATTTATTCCCTATAATAAATATATATATTTTTAAGCAGAGTTATTTTTATGCTTATAAATGAGTGAGTGAGAGCTTGGCTCTACCACCACCTTTAACCTTTGATTGAATGCTGTATAATTTACTGAGCAAACTAAATACCATGCTGTGGGCAAAAAAGAAAGAAAATATTATCCTTTCTTCAGAAAATTGATGACAGTGCTGAAGACTTACTTGGATACCTCCAGCAGAGGGGAGCAATGTGAGCCTATCCTAAGGACTCTGAAAGCTTTGGAATATGTGTTCAAGTTCATTGTTCGGTCAAGAACATTATTTTCACAGTGAGTACTTGTTATGTTGGAGTGATTTATTAGCTCTGCAATTCTTGTGGGATATAACAGTATTTTCACTGTTAGGAGAAACTTGTTTAAAAAATTATAACCAGCTGTCACTCAAAAACAACCCAAGAATCTAACCTAGAGAATTATGAGTATGTAATGATTGTAACTTCTCAGTTCATTTGGGAGAAAAGGAAATCTTTAACATGTTGCAGAGTTATGTTTCATCCAAAGAATGTAATTTGTGATTTGAGGCTTTTCTGTATTTAATCTAATATTCTTCACTTAATTTGAAATATGGGAACATTTTCCAGGAATCTATATTCAATGTTAGAGGGGTGGGGAGTGGGAAGAGCAGAGCTCAGGGAGTTTGACATTTATTTGGCTCTGGTAGATTATGTGTGGTAGATGAGCTGGTATTAGTGTTTGACCTGTCTGTCCTTGAAATCCTGGTAGTCAACAAGTGAGCTGATATGATAGAGCACTTTAAGAGATTTTGATGGTGATGGCCAGTATCACAGAGGCTAGCGGCCATTTTTTTTTTAGGACCACTGCAATGGGGTCTTGCAATGGAAGAGAAAGATTGGGCTCAGCTCCCTCACTGCCTTTTTGAAGGGCTTTAGAGATGGAGATATTAAAACATTTTCTATGAAAGAACAATTTATATTCATCCTGGCTATAAGGAAAAGTTAGGTAGAGGATTGGTTGTGTATGTGATCAGGTTGGTTCTGTGTGATGGGAAATAAGAAAAAACCATGTAAAGAATGTATTGTCTTGGCTCTTATTAGTGCAGATGAAGAATACTCAACAGAAACTGACTTAGAGAGAAATGGGACTTTATTTCGTATCGCTGAAAAATCCAGGGGGTAGTTGGCCTTAGACATGGCTGAATCCAGATGCTCAGTGTCTTAGGGAGTTTTTATGTCTCTAGATTTTTATTTTTCTTTCTTTTAGTCGATTTCTATCTGGGGCAAGTTTTCCAATGTAGAGGCCACTAGAAGCTTCATATTCTACAAACTAAAGGAAACCTAGATTTTTGTTTTAGCAAAATCCTATGCCAAGAACTGGTCCTGGGCCATGTGCTAAGGTGTTAATCAATTAAACAGTATGGCCAGGGGAATGCATATGCAGCCTTTCTAGTTGTGGTCACATGTATATCTTTGAAGCCATGGCTCAGGTATGGACTTGTTCTAATGGAGAGATGACTTCCTAAAAGAAAGTTGAATTCTATGCCTGTCATTCTGATCATGACAAAGGATGGGCATCTACAATTTCATACTTGACAAGGCATCTGAAGTGCCTAATCATTTGGGATTCTCTTAAAGTAATCTTTGAGATTTTAGGTGTTGAGTAGAAAAACGTGAGTGTCTTGAACCTTGCCACAAAATATATTTGAATCATGCCACAAAACATGTCCCTTAGGTTATTCCAAAAGTGAAATAGCTCTTCCAAATTCCTCTGGATTGCCATTCGTTAAGTCTTGGGGTCTTCTTTCAGGTTTCAGAGATACTTGTCAGTGTTTTGAAAACCAATGGAAGACTCCAGTGAGTTTTCTTTTTGTTTGAGATAAAGTCTCACTCACTCGTCCTGGAGTGGGGGTTGTGGTGTCATCACAGCTCACATTACTCTCAAACTCTTAGTCTTAAGCAATCCTCTTGCCTCAGCCTCTTGAGTACCCCGGACTATAGATGCCCACCACACTCTTGGCTAGGTTTTCTATTTTTAGTAGAGATGGGGTCTTACTCTTGCTCAGGCTGGTCTCTAACTCGTGAGCTCAAGCAGTCCACTCGCCTCAGCCTCTGAAAGTGCTAGGGTTACACCTGCGAGCCACCAAGCTTGGCCTCCAATGAGTTTTCTAAAAGTTTAGTTTCTTGGAGGAATTCAAGGATTCAGATATCATAGTTCCAGGTTAATAGGTGAGCGCATCTTATCCTACCTTCTAAGAGAGAATGATCAATCCATAGGAAGAACATATTTTCTATGCATAATATATTTTTTGACAGCTCTTCTGTTTTAGTTTATTTTATTGATTCCCCCCCTTCCATCCTCTTTCCCTCTCTCCCTCCCTCCCTTCCATTTCCTCTGGTTTTATCTTCCTAGTTTTTGTCTCTTCCATCTGCTGGAACACAGCACATTTATACATTTGCTTTTACCTTCTCTTCCTCAAGGCTCATCTTGCAGAGCTCCTAATTCTTAAATTGGTATAGATTCAGTGCTGCTTAAATGCTAATTGACTTTTAGCTTGTTGAGGAGCAGGGCTGTATCCTTAGTATAGTATATGGAGCGTCCCTGACCTTTGGTCAGAACAGATGTCCCTAAAGGAAACTAGGCCTTTCTCATGAACAAAAATGTAGCCTGACCTTCAAAGAGGATCTAGGACTGCATGCTGGGAAAAGAGAAGTTTTGTATCTCATTCATTTAGGAATCTTACCAATAATCTGCTCTCTAGTGGAGCCTCTACAGAACTGGGAAGTGATCAGGGTATTTCCCCATATGGGGGGCATCTTACTTGGAAAACTAGAAAATAGAAGGTTCAACACTTTGAGATTTCCAAACCGGCTGGTGGGAAATCAGAATATAATTATTACTTTTGGGCTTATTGTGTCTGGTATTGTTTCTATTTCCTGTTATTCCTTTGTTCGCTTTCCCCATGTGCATAATTGCAGCTGATCTAGCTCCCATTAGCTGTTCCCTGGCCATTTGTTTGCATATACCACACATGAGCATTTGCCCAGGCTAAGGATTTTCCTGCATCCAGATGCACAATGCAGTTGGGTGAGGGAGGAAGAGAAGTTGTTTAGAAGAAGTGGAATTTTTTTTTATTTTTTTTCAGGATGATTCATTTCTATGGCTAGCCAGAGAAAGTGAGGGTTTTTTTTTTTTTTTTTTTGTCTCCCATTCTTGTGTTACTAACTCCTGAGTCAAATTCTGGGGCAAGTTTCTCCCATTGCACTCTTGTCTGTGCCGTAGCTGCAAAGGAAGCTGGCAGAGCAGGTGCTAGCTTCTGCCACAGGGAGGAAGGCAGACTTAAAAGTGTAGAATATTTCTTAGTCGTAGGAAGTGTGACTATGACCAAGATCTGCTAGGCTTGTGGTAGAATGGCTGAGCCCCTGAGAGACAGAGAGCATAGCGAGGCACATTCGGAAAGAGGTAAGGTGATAATCTTCTAGACATTGAGCTTCTTTACAAAGCCCCTTGCAGTGTCTTTAATCTTGCAGCTCAGACAACCAGCTGGGCTGATCCCCAAGGCTTCTGAGCTTGTGGAATTACTTGGAGCCTGGAGTGGCCTGTGGACACTGAGCAGCTCCTTTTCCTACTGACTAGGCACCTAGAAATGAGAATTCAGAGCTTCTGCTGGGATGTTTCTGTAAGGTGGGAGATCCAGACATGGTGTTGCAAGAAGATTTACTCCCACCTCTCTTCACCCTGTTCAAATCCTAGTGCTGCCCCAGCTATGACAGGAGGCAGTGTTGAGTGGTATTGTAAGCATGGTGTTCACACTGGATGGACTGTGGAGGGAGTAATATTTTTATCCCTGTAAGTGCTTGGCTTAGTGAGTGACTCAGCCTCTCCGAGCCTCAGTTTTCTCATCTATAAATAGGGACAAACTTGTTGTTAATGTTTCGATGATGAAATGAGATTATACGTACAAAGTTCTCTACGAAATATGTGGTACTTCTTCTAGAAATGGACTAAATATTAACTGTTATCATGTTTTCACCTACGAGAAGCAGCAAAGGTGCATATTTCAAAAACACAGATTTAAATTATGAAGAGGAAGTTCTGTTGTCTTGATGCATGCTCAAAATGTGACTTCCTGTTCATGCTATCCTATTTATGTTTATTTTTTGGAGGTAGGGATACCTTTTATCAGCTGTCTATGCTTTCTGAGGACCAGTGTGGGACATCTTCTGGACCCATGAATTTCCCTTGGTCTGCTGCTGGCTTCTTTTGATGGGCCCTGGTTATGTTTGCTGCACTCACTTCCCCTGTGAGTGTGCAGGCCCCTCATCTGGCCAGAGCAGCCATCGTGCCCAGTTCTCTGGCTCCTGCTTGCTCTGCCTGTCTTTTCTCTGTGTCACGCCTTCTGCTCTCCTTTCCAGGCTGCTCATTCAGGTCTTGCCTCCTCCTCCTTCTGTATGTAATTCCCACCTGCTGGGGCTGCTCTGCCTTCCGCAAACTCCTCTTTCACCACCCTCATCCCTATGCCCATTGCTTATGAGAAACTGTCAGTCTCCAGAGCCAGAATTCTGAGTCCAAATCCTACCACTACTATTTACTAGTGTTTATGACCTTGGGCAAATTATTTAATCTGCTTATGTCTCAGTTCCTCATGTATAACACAGGCATAATAATAGTATTTACCACACGGGGTTGTTTGCAGGCTAAATGAGCTATTGACCAGTGCCCTGCAAAATAGCAAGTATCCCCCGTTATTGTTCCTTGCTGAGCAGAGTTCATGGGCCATCTACAGCGGTCTTCACAACAGCTCCTCCGAGGGAGCACCACATCTTCTGACTTCTCCTGCCAGCCCTCAGTCACTCTGTGCCAGCCACGCTGGACTCTGTGGCTCCAGCTCCTGACGGAGGGCCTTTGCTCTCTTCTCCAGATACCTGCCTGCTAACTCCCTTATCTTGTCTTTGCTCAGACATCTCCTTCATTACCCTATTCAAAATTGCAACCCTTGCCCCAAGAGCTCCTGATCTCTCTCTCCCTTTTTATCTTTTTTCTCCCCATACAAGTGATCACAGTTAGCATACTGTGTAAAAATTATGCTTTTGTTTATTGCATCCTTCCTGCTAGAATGCCTCAGCACTGGGAACAGCATGGTAGGTAGTAAGCACTCAGTGAGTATGCAGTAAGACACCATTTCTAGCTGCCTTTCACAAAAAAGGACAGCAAGCCTTAGATTCAAGTGTGAAGGTCAAATGGCTTACAGCTAGCAGAGTGGGATTTGCATTCTGTCTCATCCGGTTAAACAAATTTGAGGACCAGAACTTTTTTCTGAGCCATGCAAGTGTGAAGTCTGGTTGGCCAAGCTTAGGGGCTGTCCTGAGAGAGAGCAGCTCTAGCTCCAGGGACTGCTGAGAGGCGCCAGGCTGTGTAGGTGTCATGATCCCATCCCTAAGCACAATAGGAATTCAGTAAAGGAAATGAGGCCTTGGAGCAGGGGAAGGCATCCTCATCATTATGATGAAGCTGTTCAGGCTACTGTGACTTTATCCTTATTCTCAGGGAATGAATAAAGAAAGGTTGATGTAGGGCAGGACAGGTGAGCTCACATTCCTTGGAACAAGTCACTGGTCAGGGAAGAGAAACTGTGCTCTGCATCTGGATGGGGCCACAGCATCTGGAAACATCATCCTGTTTCCTCACCTGGGAGCCAAAAGCGGAAGGACTGCTAAGGTATGAAGGGGGCCACTGGCCTGCCCCAGGGGCTACCGCCTCCTTAATAAGGGCATCTCAGGAGTGTGGTTCATAGCTCCAGCAAACACCTGCAGACTACCTGGCTCCACCCAGGGCTGGACGTGATTGCCCTTTAACTGCCTTTAGTGTCGAAACCAGGCACCAGTTTTCTAGTACTTTCCTTTGTCCTTTTTCTTCTTTTTTGCATCTTTCTTTATTCTGCACTCCTTTACCACTGCTACCAACCTGCACCTGCCCCCCTTCCCCCAAACTCAATTTCTTCTTATGTAAATAGCATATAGTGGTCATGAATGTGTTAGGCAGAGATTGTGGGAATAAAGCTCTGGCATACTCAGCTTAGCCTGCAGTCCAAGGGAATACATAAGCCTCTGCCTTTTTAAACAAATGTGAATTTAACTCCAAGGTACTTGCCAGTATGATTTGTTTTCATTGTTCATGTATGAATAAATATTAAAATGTAATCATCTGTTTATGCTGAGCCTGGGCTGAAATGCCTGTCACGGTACGATTCCCGTTTCTCTTGCATGTAATTTGTTTGCATGTTAATGCCATTCATTCCTACGTAAGCCTCTGTTTTTGGTTTTGAATATAATTTCACTTTTTGATGACAGTAATGGCTTAGTAAACCGCACAATTGCTGTTAATGGGATTATTTTGAAATAACATTAACTTGGCATCAGATCAGGATGGAAGAGAAAACTGGTATAGAAAGGATATTGTTGAACAATGACGTCTCTTTAATTTATTGTCTATTTTACGAGTTGCTGCAGTGTCAAAGGGCGACTAATAGCTTGTTTCTCACAAACGTATATGAAAGGGCTTTGTTAACTGTTAAGTAAGTTGCTGTTATTATAACATGAAATTGTGGATATGTGCAAACTTTTAAAGTTCCCATTCCCTATGGAAATGTTGGCAAGCATTTATTGAGCACCTATTGTTTACTAGGCTCTTTGTTAAGGGCTGGGCCCTCTGAAATTAATAAGACAGACTTTCTCAAATATTGGCCCAGCCATCAAATCCCAGTTCTCTGGGCTAAGTGATGATCAGTGATACAATATCACGAGGGAAGCTTACATGTGGCTCCTAGGAGGGCTGAGAGTTTTGAATGACAAACTCCATCTTCAGGGAATCGGTAATTCTTCTCAGAGAAGGTGATGTTTTAAACCACACATTGAATGGAATTTAAGAAGCCAGCCGGTGGGAGGAAAAAGAACCCCAAATTCTAAGCCCAACATGCATAAGAGAACTTTTAATTCCTCCTGCCACTCTCTGGTACCATTTATTTAATGTTACCCCGTATCACTTTTCACTCTACCTCACTTAATACAACAACCCTGCAAAGCTGAGTTATTATGTTCATTATGCAAAGAAGGAAGTACAGACCCAGAGAGGTACAGAAAGTGACTGTAGTTTACACAGCTGGCTAGGCAGGGAGGGATGTGACACCCATGCTGAGACTCTTGGTGTCATGTTGTGCCCATGTGTGAATAGCATGTTTGTGGGAAGAGTGGCCGGCAGGGGAGGCGGTGGTGATGGAGGAGGGCGCGTGAAGCTAGATTGTGAAAACACCTTTGATGCTGGACATGGGAGCTTGACTTCATCCTCCGAGCAAGGGGACTTCCGTGGAGATGCTCCATAATTAGAGCATGCAGTGGGTAACCCTGCAGATGCACAAACAAATCCACTGGGATCAGATAAAAAAAATCAACAATTTATTTTATCCCAGATGAAGGAATTAAACTTTATAAACACTTAACTTAGAATCGTAAGGACATGGATATCATTTGTGAATAAATAAACATCTATTGAGAGTTATGTTTCAAATGAAAAAAAAATTTTTTCTTATTGGGACAGGTTGGAAACCACTGCTTTTGGCAGTGGGGAGTAATTGAGGTTCTAAATCAGGGAATTAATATGATTAGGTTCACATTTGAGAATGAGTTCTACTGCAAAAGAAAGGTTACTTTGTAAGAAAGGGAAAGGCTGGATACGGGAGGTCAGTGAAGAAGCTATTACAATAATCCGGGCAAGAGAACTTGAACTAAAGCAGCCCCAGAGGGAGAGCAAAGGAAGGAGGTGAGGGTTTGTAGGAGGTGGGCTCATCAGAACTAATGGCACATGGGTGTGGAATTGAAAGAGTCATGTGATCTGACTCTGAACTTTCGGGTGCGTTTGACCTGACATTGTAAGCCAACATGGCCAGTAGCAGGTTTTTATAGTGTGTGAAGTTTGGGACATAAAGTGTTAGAGGTGTTTATTGGCACAGCCAGATGGAAATGTACAGCAGGCACTTAGATACAGAATAGAAGATCATGAGAGCAGAGAACTGAGATACGGTTTTGGTAGAAATTGATCCAAAGAGATATTTGGAGCTATAGCTATAAAACTGAGAAGGAAACCTGGGGAATTAGCCCATTGAAAAGATGGGGAAAGGAAGGTTCCAGTAAAGGCTGGATCAGGGCCACAGGAAAAGCAGCAGGAAGGAATGATTCCAGAAATCTGGAAAGGGAGTATTTCAGGTATTCCCCTCCTGTGCACGTGAATTCGCACATTGGGATTGTTCTTTGCCAGGGTGCAATCCTAGATCGACTTCCCCCGCTGATCCTTCAGAGCCTGGGCAAAGTGTTCCACGCCCCGCTCACAGCGTGGCATAAGACACTGGCTTGTCCATTCCCATGTCCCTTTGAATGGCTTAATTCTGCAGAACGAGGCTATCCCATGTTGCAGGCAGTTAAGGGAAAAGCTGCAAGAACATAAGGTATTCGTTCTTCCAGGTTGGACCATTAAATGATTTCCTTTGCTTGCTACCTCCCTGTTAGAAGTCAGAGTTAGCTTGCTGGCTGACCCCCTGCCTGGGCGCCCAGGCGGCTACTGCTGCCAAAAGCTGAGGCTGACAGTTCCTTGGAGAATGAAGAGCAATTGACTGAGTAAATATGTAGTTTTAGGAGATAAGATTGCAAATCCCCTGTAACTAAATATGAACACGGCAGATAAGAAAGGTCTAGTTTGCCAGAGGGGTAAACTCACGGCACTAACACAATTGTCAGCGACTCCCGCCAAGTGGAATTGGGATGACTAGATGTACTTTGTGATCCTTGTCAAGTGCACTTGAGGCAGGCATCACCCTGAAGTCGAATTTGTTTCTTTAGTAGAAAAGCACGTATCACTCACGTGTTGGGGCTTGCTGTTTACTGTGTCTTTGGGTAGAGGGAAGATCGAAAAGGAATTAGTCATGACCACATGTGGTCACTGCTCTTCAAGGCGCTGAACTTGTCCTTCTATCTGCCCCTTCTGCTTCTTTAATGTGGCCTGCCATGGAGACACATTGATTTCTTTCATTCATTCAGTCATCCATTTGCTCAGTAAACCTTTGTGAGTCTTTGGCTAAGTTCTATGCTAGGATAGTATAGGGCACTAGAGAGATGTCATCTCTGCATCACGCTGCCTTTGTATAATACTGGGAGGGATAGGAAAAAAGAGAAACAAATAAACCCAAGTATTTAAAAACTGCATAAATGCCAGTGAAGGAAATAAACAAGTGTGTGGGGGTGCAGTGGAGTGGTGCTGAGAGGAGGCTCTGCAGCCAGACTGACTGGGTTTGAATCCCAGTGACTCTGACCTTGAGCAAGTCACTTCACCTCTGTGTCTAATGTGGGGATTGCCTTATAGGGATTTGTGAGGATTCTGAATAAGAGACATGTAAGTGAGATGTGAAAGCTGCAAATGAACCAGCCATGCAAGGTGTGGGTGGAAGGAAGGAAGGAAGGAGGAATCTCTGGGAAGAAGAGTGTGAGCAGGTGCTCTCAAATAAAGAAAAGGTTGGAGTTTTTTCAGAAAGCTGGAGAAGATTAATGAGGCTGAAGTATAATAAGCAAAGGGGAAGACTAGGAGAGAGATGAATTTTGAGAATGAGGCAGAGGCTACCATGGAGGGATTGTTCCAAGTGTATTGCTAAGTCCTCAGAGGGCATTTAACTGAAAGTGCTTGCCTGTGAGGTGGCACCCTGTAATGCTCAGATGGCAAGAAGGGCTTGTGTCCTGAGCCACCGGTGTTTCATAAGCCCCGCAGGCCTCTTTGGTCACTTCTTGTAAGTTATGCGTGAGATACGTTGTTCCTTCTCTAATAGGGTGGGCATGCTTTGTGCTTCCTCCAATCCGTTAAGTAATCCCTAGAGCTCTTCTTGCAATCTCTCAACTCTGTTAAACATGATTGTTCTACAGTCACATTAATTGGTTTTAAAAGCTATTTGTGTTTTTGCCACTGTGAAGTTTTGGTTGTGGTTATGGACAAGTTTCTTTTATTCAGGTATATGATTATAATCATTTCTCAGTTCTCTGTTAACATACGTGTCTGAAGACCCACGTTGGCCAAAGGAGCAGGTGCTGTCGAAAGTCATTTCATGTGGCCATTAGAATGCACCATGCAGGAGTGTGCCTTGTGCTTCTGCTGTTTCTCAGAAGACTGTGCTTCTTCAGGAAAATTTGCTGGCCTGAATATTATTAGTTATTTTCTTCTGATTTCCTGTCTAACGGGTATTCTGTTTGTTTGTTTTTTAATTATTATAACCTATCTTTATTTTTCACAGTTTCATAACTCATCTGAAATCTATATAATTACCTCTAGATATCTCTCTCCACTTAATTTTCCATATTTTCCATGATGTATACTCTTCCATTTTACCTTTTCGGGGAGCATTTAACATAAAAACATTGCAGGCTTGGCGCTCATAGCTCAGCAGTTAGGGCACCAGCCACATGTACTAGGGCTGGTGGGTTTGAACCTGACCCGAGCCTGCTAAACAAACAACAACAACAAAAATAGTTGGGCGTTGTGGTGGGCAGCTGTAGTCCCAGCTACAAGGGAGGCTGAGGCAAGAGGATCGCTTGAGCCCAAGACTTTGAGATTGCTGTGAGCTGTGATGCCATGGTACCTCCTCAAGGGTGGGATTTCAGGGTCAAAATGAAAGACTAGGAAGGAAAAAAAATGTTAAATCAATTTGTTTCAATGGTGCATGGGGTAGAGAATAGTGAGAGGCAGTCCTCCTAATAGGCAGGCAATAAGGAGAGAAAATGGGTATTCTTGTGAAGAGAGTAAGCCTCATGTCTTGGGTACCATAGGGGTGATAAAAATAAAAAGGTGCCTAATAATTAAGCATATTTTGTGAATAAGCCACAGATAACACGATAGTATGAGCCATGGACCCCCCCTCTCCCTCCCTCTGGAAACACTTTCTTCCCTTAACTTCTGTAACACAGAGCTTTTTGTATTCCTCACGCCTCTCAGAACACTCTGTTATCTCTCTTTGGAGGTTGCACATGTTCAGACTGGTCTTCTCCTGTCATTCAATTCCCACTTAGGCGAACACATTTCAACCTCCCTGCTTTGGTTACCACTTCTATGCAGATAGCACAGACATGCAGGATGACCCCTTTGCCAAGTTCCCAATCCAAATATGCAATCATTTACTTGATATCTCCTTCAGAGGATCTTAAGGCAATTCAAAGTTAGCAGATCCAAGACCAAACTCATGATGTGCCCTACCTCACTGACCCACAGTCCAACCTTGTCACCTCTTCAATGTCTCTCAATGAACCCACATCTCCCCTTCCTGGCTACCAGCTTCCTACCCCAAGTTCTCATCATCCACACTTGCACGATCATAGAGATTTTTGGATTTCCTAAACTGACAATGATAACATCAGCAAATGCCCAACGTTTCATTTTCTTTCTAATACCAAGTCTTCTTCTCCCTATCTTGTATACTGGCTAGGATTCTAGGTCAGTGTTGAACAGAGATGGTGTTACAAATGGTGTTTGGATTTTTATTGTAGATGCTTTTTATCAGCTTACGGGAGTTATTAATGATGTTCATTATGAAGCGATAATAGATTTCAATTTATTCAAATTCAAATCTGAGATTTGAATTTATTTCTGCCTGCTCAGCTGTACCTCCTCCCCACCACCCTATCTTTTCTGTCCTTCCCCCCCCCCTTTTTTCTTAGATTGCTTTCAATTTTTTCAACCACTTTTTTCCCCTTTACTAGTTTGAAAGTCACATTTTATATTCAATGCTGCTAAGTGACTACCTAGATATTTTATCATACATATTTAACTTAATAAAGTTTAAAGTTAATACCCTTATAACATTCCCCTGAATAATAAAAGGATTTTAGAAGGCTCTATCTCTTTATTCTTAAATATTATGCTAGGATTATGCAGCATTTTGGTTTTATATTTTAAAAATAATTTCATGTGTTAGGCATTATTATTGTTTTAAATAGTATTTGTTTATGTTTTTACTAATAAAATTTCATCAGCATTATCATACTATACACTAAAATAGTTAAGATGGTTAATTATATTTCAGGTTTTTTAACCACAATAAAAAATAAAAGTCTATCATTTCTCCTTTTTTTACCTTATCCCTTTCATATTTGTTTTTCTTCTCTTTGAAGTAAATCTTTTAGAATTAACTTTAGTAAGTCCTATTGGTAAAATCATCTCTCAAATTCAGTTATCTGATTTTGTTCTGAAACTTGAAAGGAAGCTTTTCTAGATGTAGCTTTATAGCTCTTACTGTTTGTTTTCTGTCTCCTGCTGTTAAAGTTAACCATCAGCCTTACTATTGTTTCTTTACAAGCGTTCTGCTTTTTTTCTGTCTGGTGGTTTTTAATATCGTCTCTTTATCTTTGATGCTCGGCAGTTGTACTATGGTGGACTAACCATGGTAAATACAACTAAGGGTGATTGTATTTATGCTACTAGACTTTCCTGTCCTTAGATTTAAAATTTTGAATATTTAATACCAATTCAAAAACAGCTCTCATTCTCATCTTGTTTAATATTTGCATTTTCCGCATTCATTCTTTCTCTGAAATATCAACCAAAGTATATTGACCTTATTATATTTTCCAGGTCTCATAAACTCTTTTTCATATTTTCTTTTTGGGGGTGGGGGTGAGGCCTAGTCATTCTGGCTAATTTCTTTGATCCTATTTTCCAGTTCACCATGTTCTCTCTTTAGCATTGTCTAATGTGCTATTTAACGCATATACTGAGATTTTCCTTTTAATTATATTATTTATTTTCAAAAATTATATTTAGTTCTTTCAGATTTAACTTGTCGTTTTTATAATGTTTTGTTTCTTGATCACCTTTTCAAGCATTCTTTTTATATTTTGAGGCGTATTAAATGTGTTGATTTTATATTCTTACATAATTCCAGTAGGAGAAGTTTTTCTGGGTCTGATTATATTGTGCCTGTTTTTGGTGGAACTTGCATCCTTGTTCATTTGTTGTGATTATTACCATATATACTCGAGTATATACGTTATTTCCTAAAGCTAATTTTGGGGGGAGCTTTATCATTTGTTATGTATATTTTTAGTCTTCAATTAAAGTTTTTATTTTTTTCCAAAGAAAATCAGAATTTCCTGCTTTCATTTATTGGGGGAAACTACAAACCAGAGACCTCTTTAAGTTAAAATTTCAGTTTGTAGATGCAAGCAAGCAAGGAACATGAATTTGGAAAAAACAAAAGCAAAATGCAAGTGAGGACTGGCTTGTGGTTACGAATTCTTTTTTTGGCTGGGTACAATATGTGCCTGTAATCCCATCTACTCAGGAGGCTAAGGTAGGAGGATCACTTGAGGGCAGGAGTTTGAGGCTAGACTGGGCAACATAGTGAGACCCCATCTCTGTAATAAACAGAGAATTCTCAATGAAGACATGTTTTGTTTCTACTCACAGCACCAAAGATTAGTGGTTTCTTTATTGTTCCCTTTTGTACAACAGGTTGATTTCTTTTCTTCCTTTGTAAAGAACATGCAACAACCTGGGAAACCAGCTTTATGTGAGGGTCTGTAATAAGTGAGCCCTACAATTTATCTCATTTCTTCTATTCCCTAACTCGCCATCAAAGTTGAAATTTAAGATCATCCTGGCTCAGCAGATGCCTTCGAGACGGCATTGCTCTGAAGTACGAAGAGTCCCACTTTGATCTGTGTTTGTCCTCTGTGGGTTCCTTACTTTCTTGACAGTTCATGGATTCATTTTGGAAGTGCAGCTTTAGTTGTTGTTTCCACTGAGAGGTTTCCTGGGGTGTTTTGTCTGCCATACTGTCAGAAATAGAAGTTTTTAAACTTTATTCTACCCTGTAACGGGAGTGATTTTTCCACAGTTCAAATGGGTTAGGATACTCTCCTTAAATCCTTTAGTTATTCCTCTTAGGAATTAATTAAAATTTCTTATTATTCTTCTTAGGACAAAGACAAAACCTAATGTGGCCTGCAAGGGTCTGCTGTGCTGGCACCATGGTCCCTGTGGCCCCTGCAGCCCCCCCACCCCCCCACTGCATTCCAGGGCCTTCACACAATCCTGATTCACTCAGCCCCCTCTTGCTGCAGGCCCTGTGAGCTTGCTGTTCTGCAGCCCTGAATGCTCTTCCCTCACCCTCTCACCTAATTTTCTCTTATTTGCCTATCCTGGGTCACCTCAAGCTGTCACTTCTTCTGAATTTTCTGGCTAGGTCAAATCTCCCTATTTTACATTTTTATTGCCCATACATTCTGTCTATGTCAATTTTTACTTTACAAATTCTTTAACAGCACAGTGATTGGTGCGTAGCAGGTTCTCAAGAAAATTTTGTTAGTTGAATAAATGACCACCTGGAAACCCTATGTACACCTGTTGCAGCCAAGTAAAAGTTGTCCTAGAATTCAGACAGTCCTTTACATTTTACCTTGCTTCCTGGGGTAACTTGATTATGCTTTTCGTTTGGTTTCAGGCCAGGTGTGCACAGCTGGGTCAGTGGGATCTGGTGACAAAAATGCGTCCCTGGATTTTAAAGTTTCCCTGTATGGGTCAGGGTCCCTCCTCTTTATCAGCATTTCCTCCTCTGATAGGATTTCACATAATAATCTATTACCTTCTGACCATAATAAATATTAGAATGTGGCCTATCCTAAGCCCTCCAAGCCAACACAGTGCAGCACGGTAAGGCTTCTGTCCTGGGTTACACTGCAGCCTTTGTCTTCTCTGTGTGTGGAACACTCAGCTTTTCTGAGCCTGGGCTTTTGCCACTGACTTCCCACTTTAGAAGGCATCTCTGGGGCAGGAGGAAAGTGTGCCTTGTAGCTAGCCTGCACATAGTCTCATAGCCTGGAAATCTAAAGATGGTAAACAGTCCGTCTTTTTAATATGTGGATGCTTCTCAAGTTTAAAAAAATGCTCTTGCAGCCTATAACTTCTAAAGGACCTTTAACTTGGCATTTTTATTCTTTCTTGGAACCAGCAACAACACCTTACATACCATTACATTCCATGCATTCTGCATTCTGCTCCACAAGATTCTTTTTAAGCATCTCAGTTGAAAATGAAGGTTTGTGTCTATTTCAAAATGAGTTGAAAGTCCTTGCCCAGTGGTAGAGGTTTAGTTGCATTAACAATCAAGGGTTTACCCAACACATATTTATTGAGTAGATCACTAAACTAGGTACTAGGGGTACCAGTGTGAATGGGGCAGACTACTTGGGAAGAGAGTCATTAAGTAGATAAGCATGTGGGTGCAGGTCAGATCAAGGGGAAATGTGTGTGAAGTGCTTTCAGAGCACACAGTAAGGAGACCAACCTTTGTCAGGGAATCAAGGGAAGCTTCTCTGAGGCAGTGTCATCTACACTGTGAACTGAAGGATGTGCAGAAGTTGACAGGTGAAGAGGGAGGTGTGATAAGCAAAAATAAAGCCCAGAGGTGCTCCCTGCAATGAGGGAGCTTGATCCAGTGGAAGTGTGGAAAGGCAAGGGTGGCTGGAGTTCAGTGACCAAGGCACATAGCAGCTAGAGATTGCCCAGAGGGATGAGAAGAGGCTAATCTGGAAGAGCCTTGAATGCCAGTTGGGCCATGACATCCAAACATTACCTTAGGGAAATGGGGAGCTGGATATTGTGAAATATATATTTGGTCTTTGACCCCTTTTCCTGGCATGTAACGTTAAAAATCTTTGGAATTTCTAAAATGTTGTCTTTATGTATGCAAATGAATTTGCTGATGGTTGGCAGCCTCTAAGTAGCTTCATGTTGGGACTGGTCACTGGAAAGACCAAGGCAAGATTCAAGGGTTGAGACTTTCAGCCTCACCCCCCACCCCAACATTATGGGAGGAGAGATGGGCTGAAGGTTAAGCTGATTACCAGTAACCAATAATTTAATACAGCATATCTATATAAGGAAGCCTCCATACAAATCTAAAAGGGCTGGCATTGGAGAACTTGTGGACAGCTGTACACAGGGAGGTTCCTGGAGGGTGGCATACATGGGAAGAGCATGGAAGCTCTGTGTTCCCACTCCATTCCTGTGACCCTTGTGATACCTTTTATAATAAACCCTGGGTTCTGTGAGCTGCTCTAGCAAATTAAACCCAAGGAGGGTCACGGCAATCCTCACCTATAGCTGCTGGGTCAGAAACATAAGTAAAACAGCATGGGGCTTGCTCTTGGCATCAGAAGGAAGACAGTCTCGGGACTGGGCCCTCACCCTGTGGGACCTGACGCTGTCTCCAGGGAGGTAGCATCAGAATTGAATTGGAGGACACCAGCAGCTGTGCACTGCAGAGCCACCTACTTGCTTGTCGTGTGGGGAGAAATCCCCACACCTTTGGTCACAGAAGTCTTTTGTGTTGATTGCTGAGGTGTGAGAGCACAGGGAAAACAGTTGTTTTTTTTCCACTCAGGAACTATGAACGGATTTGAAACAGAGATATGGTATAAACACAATTGTGCTTTTAAAAAGATCCCTCTGACCACTGTGTAGAAACCGGAGAGAAAGTGGTATGAGAGAGGAACAGGACACTGGTTCAGAGACCCCCGGACGTGAGAGATGGTAGAGACTTGGTCAGCGGTGGTGCTGTTGAAGGTGGAGGGGGTGAATGTGTTTGGAGCGCGGTAAATGGGTCTGAGGACTGAACGACATTTAAGCTTTTCACAATCCACCTCTTCATACCCCAGGTCTCTGACTTGGGTGCTTACAGGGCCACATCCTGTGTTGGAAGCTAGAGGGTGAGCTAGAGGGTGAGGCTTGGTTTCGGAGAATGGGACAATCAACATATTCTGTCCTGACTCTTTGACGATAGAAGCCAGATAAGAACCCTGCAGGTCGACCTCAGTGGTAAATAGCTGGGGAATTAGGGCTCAGAATGGAGTGACCAGCTAACCCTCATCACGAGTGATGGAGTCAGTCTGGAATTTACTCCTGGGCCCTGGACTGTTGCTCCCTCCATCACTCTGGTGCTGCCCTCCACCAGGCCTGGCATGCCCTCAGCCTCCTGCTGTCCACAGGAGGTCTCCATTAACACTGCCTCAATGTGTTTGAACTCTACATGTCCTAGGGTCTTTCCAGATTTCAAAACAGAAGAATTTTACTACACATGTATTTTTAAAACTGGCACCATTAGTAAGGCAGATGTTAAAAATTGTATTTAACTACACACACCAAATGTCGAGGTTCTCAGTGGAAGAGCAGGAAGACTGGGTTTAATTATCCTTCTCAGGAAACCAAGGCAGCAGAGGACAAAGTTCAATGCTCTTGGCATGACCGCAGTTTTAGAGTAATAATAACTTGGCATTTCTTAGGCAATTGTCTCTCTAGCTCCTGTCTGTGCCAGAAATAGGAGGTAGATTAAAAAAACCAGTATCTCTATTCTGTAATTATAAAGGGGAAACTGCCTCTAGTTGTATGACCTTGAGTTAGAATCCCCGGCCTCAGACTCAGTACCCATGTGAGAATGAAAAAATTCAGGAAAACCTTTGGGGAAAAGGATTGTAGTAGGAATGTGCTGGAGGGCAAGAAATACGGACTCCAAAGAAAGTAGAGCTCTCTATTTAAAATTAAATATAATGTTTGTTTAAAAATTAGACTATAAAATAAATGTGTATAATGGAACTATTGTTACATACAATCTCTTTTCTAAGAGATAACTGAGTTGTCAATTTAATGTATAGATTTCTGGATTTTACTTATTTTGTATGCATGTGTGTATAACCATTCTGTGTTTTCTGTTATCACTTAGGATATTCATGGAAACCTCCTAGCCTATTAAAAAACTAAGGGAAGAAATCATAAGGGAAATAGTTAAAACCTCATTTTTTCTTGTCATCCAAACTTTGAGGTCAACTGGGCCATAGAAGGATTCTACTGAATATTAGCTCCTTTTTCAAGTAGATGATGCAATACAATCGAATTTTTGTCTGTATATCTTGGAAGCATGTTGGGGGATGGAGAGAAAGGAAGATTGGGGGGGGGGAGAATTTCCTTCTATTTTTAGGGACGTTGTTTTGGGAACATTCAATTTCTAATTATATTGAGAGACTGGGAGAACCCTGAATACCATTTTTCATGCTAATAGAGAAATTTACTTAAGTGAAGAATTATGCAACTTACTCCTTCTTGCCAAATTATATAAAGTCTGCTGCTCCTCTGAGTAGAATGAAGGATGGCCTGGGGCATACATCACATGCTATCCATAACTTAAAGTTCTTTTCAAGGCTTTGCCTGCATCTTATTACCCATTTACTATTAATTTATTATGCAGGGTTGCCATATTTTAAAAGTAAAGAGAATGTTTGAGATAGATTGTTTTTCTTTCATTTCTTCCATATTGTTAACTTCTTCTTCTTTTTTTTTTTTTTTTTTTTTTAATTTAGGCTGTTTGTGCTTCTACCTGAGGCAGTTTTTCTTTAGTGATTGCATTAATTTTTACGTGTTCATTTTAGACATTTTTTAAAACAGGATCCCCACATGTTGAGTCTGACTTCTTTCCTCTCAAACACAAATCATTCTTCCCTGGAGTTCTTTGCAGGAAAAAGACTGTTGAGGTTTTTGCAGTTTCCCCTAAGGGGTAATCCCACCTCAAATGTCAGACTCTGGAAAAGAAAAAGCTGAATAGAAATAACTTTGTCATTGGCAAAATGGTGGGTACCAGGAGCTGGTCTGAGCCTGCCTGTGGCCTGCTGGTGGAGTTCAAAGACATGAAGCCTGCGGGGGGACCTCTTGACCATTCACACTGGCAACATCCCAACCCTCCCTTCCATAGCCCTTTCTGATAGAGCTTTGGTTTTTCTCTCTGACAGAATAAATCTTTACATTTCAGCATTGTCACCCTTGAGAACAATATTTCCCTGGCCACTGTTGACAGCTAACTCCAAGCCCATTGCACCAAAAATTCCACATCTGCAATTTCTTATTTATTTCAGGCCTATCGACCTTGATGGTAGGGAAAGGGTAGGGATGGTGACAGTGACCATACAGGTGAATCAGGAAGGGGGACCCTTTCTTTCATTTGCATATTCCAGCCCTGTTTTAAAAGGATTTGAACATGCCTGCGGGGTGCACTGAAAGTTTTGTTCTGTAAGCAGGATCAGTAAGTTTAAGGAAGATTTTCAGACAGTCTCAGCCACTGATTTAGCTGTAGCTATTCTCGGTTCCAGGTTGTGAGCGACAGGTGTCAAAGGGGAGAGAGAGAGAGAGAAAGAGAGAGAAGAAGGGAGAGAGGGAGGGAGAAATAAATACATTTCACTCCTTGGCTCTGGTCTTAAAGGGTTATGATTTTCCCAGAGTGATCACTCTTCTGAAACCAGGAAAGACTCAATGGTTTTTTTCTGTAAAGTCACTAATTTATACATCCCTGAATAAAGCAAATTATTGGCTCAGGAGTAGGAACAGCAGCCAAATCACCTTGGATTTAGAGCTGGAATAGAAAACCTTTAGAGCAAGCCTTCCAGCTTCCCCTCCAACAGTCTTGTAGCATCACCTCCCGGGTAAATGGTGCCTTCCTGCCCGCTGACTTGTTCCAGCTCCCAGCAATCAGCTGTTACTTTCCTCTGCTCCAGTAGTAACCATTAGCGGTATTGTCTAGTGGCTAAAGGGGTAAAATTTGGAGCCAGACACTCCTGGGCTCAAATTCTGGCTCTGGCATTTAATAGTTGAGTGACCTTGAGCAAGTTATGCAACTCAGCTGAGCCTCCGTTTCCTTATTCATTGCGTGGTGATGATACCGGTATCACAGTGTTGCTGCTGGATCAAAGGAACAAATATTTACAAAATGCTGAATATAGTGCCTCATGCATAGCAATTGTATGATAAATAGCTAGTGCAGTAGTAGTTTTAGTAGTAAAGGTGACAATAATAAAGGCTGCACAGTAGAAGATGACTAGTAAAACAGTAGGAAAACAGTCCCAAACCAATGGGGGGGTTGGGTCAGGGACATGTGAAAACAAATCATCCCTGACTGCCGTTCACCCCATTGTATGGGGCTGCTAATATCCTTGAGATCTTACAGGGTTCTTTAGGATTAGCTGAACTACAAGGAGTTCTGAATTCCTCAGACATTTCTGTGGCGCACATGGAAGATGCTGAGGTTCGTTTACTCAATAATTTATCATTCGTTGATGCATTTGTTTATAACTCACTTTTGATGTTCTAGGCCTTTTGTTAAACATGGGATATTATGACAAAGATAACCTGGATCTCTATCTGCATGGAGCTTACATTCCAGTGGAGAAAACAGAATAATAAGTCATGATAAAGGATGCAGTATTATGGTAGAGATGTCTCAGCTGGTGTGACAGTTGGCAGTAATGGTGTGTGAAGTGTGTATCATTCATCTGAAGAAATTCACTAGATAAGTGGCTTCCCTTTTCTTATAGTATTCCTTAAGCACCTTGCATCATATTTGGGGGGCACAAGGATATCTTCACTTGGGTGTCATTGTAACAAAATAGTATGGTGATCTCAATGTTTGAGTAACTTTGTTCAGTTCCATATAGAATGACAGAATTATTTAAAATAGATTTTTCATTTTTAAAAGCTTTCAATTAATCTGGTTTTCTACCAGGCTCTTGTGAAATGAGTCAGGAGGGTGTGTTGGCCAAGAGCAAATTTAGGCAAAGATGTGACCAGGTGAGGAAGGGGAGGGGAGCTGGGGCCCCTGTAGAGCACTTCTGGGGCTGCTGGGGTTGGGGGAGGAAGGAGGTGGAGGACGAGCTGCGGTGGGGGGTAGCATGAGAGGGGTGGGCCCCGATAGCAGAAAGGTGCCACCAAGTAGGTGGTAAAGATGTATTCACTGTCAGCAGAGGCCTGGCTCCTATGGGGCTTTAGTTCCCTCCCTCGCACCTCTTTAAACCTGTTTTCCTTTTCTCGTGTGTAAAATGTAGATAATAATAGCACCTGTCACAAGAGCTAATCCATATAAAGAACTTAGCACAGTGCCTGTGCCCTGGGAAGTGCTCAGTAATAATATTAAGTTTTCAGTTTTCAGTTTTTATCACTATGCGGTAAAAAATGATTTACCCACTTTTTTAAAAAATGTATTTTACCTGTGTTTATCTCCAGTGAAGGCCTGGCATGTAGGTAGTGCTCACTGAACGGTAGGCGTCTTCATGAAGATGCCCATTTCTTTCTCCTTAAGGTTCAGGAAGCAAAAAGGGGCCGGTCCAGAAGAAAAATCGACTAGGATGTAATAATAGCTAACATTATGAACTGTGTGCAAGGCGCTGTGCCAATGGCCTTACACACATTATTTGATTTTAGAACAACCTTATGGGGCTAGTACCATTTTACTAATGAGAAAACTGAGCCTCAGAGAAATTAAGTAACTTAGCCAAGGTCACCCAACTAATAAGTGACAGAGCAGCGCTTGGAACCCAGGCTGTGCTGCCTAAGCTTCTCTATTGCCTCAAAGAGGCAGGGGAGGAATCAAGAATTTGGGGATGGGGGTGGGGTGGATGCCTGTGCCTGAGGCTCGGAGGAGCTGGCAGTGGCCTAAGTAGAGAAAATAAAATAAGGCTGGGCGTCAGGAGGCCCTCCCTCCACCTCCAGATTCTAAAGCGAATCTGCCCACTTGCTCTCAACCAAGTTGCTTTGGTTGGCTTCTGCTCCCCTGGGCTGCCAGCCTGAGGTTGGCATCTCAGTTTTAGGCTTTATGTACCTGCGTGGAAGGGGTGATGCAAAGCTTCGTACACACCATATGGGGCTCCATTTGCATTTAGTGAGTGCTCAGCTGTGCACAGTGTCTCCTTAATGAATCACATGCAAGCGAGCATCGCTATATTTATCCAAGCCCTGGGAGCTGGAGCACTGGCTCTGGCTGGACCTGCATGCCCCAGAACAGCACCTCGCAGGTTGTTCCAGTTTTCCTTGTGGTCAGGGCCTTAGGGCCCTTCAATAATTTGTTCTCTGGCAGAATCAGCTGGTTTCTGAAATATCTGGTGTTCTAGGCCAGAAAAAATGTTTACCTCCCGAAGCTATACCAGAGACCAAGCACTAAAAAAGGACCTGGGAGCTAAGTCTGCTGTGCCCTTGACTTCAAGGCCACATTTAAACCATCACAATTCGATGAGACACTTTTATTTTCTTTCCAAGCTTCTCAGTGGAGGTCCCATGATGCATAATGGGATGCATAACCTACTATCATCAGGTTATTTCTTCCAAACAACCTAACATCCTTATATGTTTTTTCCCTTAGTTACTCCTTAGTTGAAATATTCCTTTTACAGCCAGATGTGCTGCCTCGCACCTATTGTCCCAACTACTTGGAAGGTTGAGATAGGAAGATTGCTTGAGCCTGGGAGTTAGAGATTGCAGTGAGCTGTGATTGCACCACTGCACTCCATAGTGAGACCATCTCTCTAAAAAATCCTTTATTTACACTAAGATCAGAGATTTTGCCAATATGATTACTTTTGTGCTGAGGAATCGACCACGGTAAGAATTGCCAATGTTTATGTAAATCTTATTAAGTGCCAGCTACAATCTGTAGCAATTTAAGTGTATTATTTCATTTTTTTCATATCAAGATAACCCTATGAATGAGCACTGTAGCTCCATTTTATCAATGAGGAAAGTAAGATTTCAGAAAAGTAACTTATCTGAGGCCTCCAAGCCAGTGCATGAAGGAGTCTGGCTTGACAGTCATGTCCTTTACACTAAGTAGCTTTTTCTTTGCTTTTTTCTTCTGGATTATACTCATGTCCTCTAATTCTTCTTGCCATTTCTATACACTCCCTTGCTTAAAAAAAAATGTGTATATGTGTGTGGTGTATATATGTACATATATATATTTCCCATTTCCCCCTAGAATTGTTTTTTTATCCTTTATAAAACTTAAGCAGGTGCAGAATACGTTTCTATCCCTGGACTCAAGTGTGGTGTTAGAGTACTTAACTTGTGACACGAATAACAGGGAACAGATTGGATTCCCACTGAGGCAGAGGCGCCTGATCATGGCTTCATGGGATCTGTGTCATCTGCCTTCCCTTGCTAGATTCTGAGAGCACAGAAGAACGCTGAGCTCTGGTCTGAGCTATATCTATGGAGCACTCTGTGTCCTAGAGCAAATCAAATCTTTATTTTTGGTGGTAACCAAATTCCTTTTCCTACGAAGTTTAAAGTTGAGTGGAGAGCATTGCTTGGTTTTATAGTCTGAAAGTCTCTTTTCCTTCCCACCTCAGTCAAATAATATTTAAAAGATGGTGAAGCCAAGTCAGTTCCCCACTCTGACTCTCAGTCTTTTCATCTGTACAATGAAAGGATGGACTGAGTGTGGGGACCTCCCAGTGACTCTTGCTGTCAAACTTCAGGGGGCTTTAGGACAAAGCCACAGGAAGAATTGGGCCTAGTTTTAGCAAAAAGGGAGTATTTTGTAAAGATATCTGTGCTGCTCATAAAATCCCAAAGAGTTAAATAATCAAACACAGAGAAGTAGGGAACCAGGGCAGCCTCAGGGATCTCTGCAGCAGGAGTTCCTGGCCATTCCCTCTGAAGTGCCGCCATTAAGATGACACTTAACAAAGCCTGTTTTTATGTTCCTTTGTTAAAAATGATAGTCCCAGAGGGACAACTGCCATGGGACATTCAGTTATGGAAGGCAGGGGGGCCAGCAGGTCAACCAGCAGGAAAGTGTTGCTGAATGCCATCCTTGTGGGGGGAGCAGGTCCTTCCTAGGAGAGTCAACAGGGTAAGAACCATCCCCTGATACTTTGCACTCACACACACACCCACGCAGACCTGCAGCAAGAGCCCATGTGTATGTGTGTATGTGAATACGTCGGCAGCCAAGGCTGGGTGTTCAATGTGGAGGGGAGACAGAGTGGGCAGGCTCCATACTACAGGTCAGTAACAACAATTGTAATGTAGTTTAGTTACTTCAGGCACCTGTGAGTAGTGGAGAGAGTAACAGATTTTAAGGCAAAAGCCTTGAGGAATAGACCATCCATTAGGTAGAAACAATGGGTATAGGCCCAAAGAGCAGACAGCATCATCTCACAGGGAAGCCACCACCACCATGTTGGATTAAGATCCTCTTTTCTCTGCCAGATCAAGCAGAGGATATATTCTGGTCCCATCTTTTCCACTTGGGTGGCATTTGGGCAAGTTCCAGCCTCTTCAGAGTGTTATTTATTTATTTAGACAGAATCTAACTCTGTTGCTTGGGCAAGAGTGCCGTTGTGTCAGCCTAGCTCACAGCAGCCTTCAACTCCTTGGTTCAGTGGTCCTTCTGCCCCAGGCTCCCGAGTAGCTGGAGCTACAGGCACCCGCCACAATGGCTGGATAATTTTTCTATTTTTAGTAAAGTGCATCTTTACTCTTGCGCAAGTTGGTCTCAAACTCCTGAGTTCCAGGGATCCTCCCACCTCAGCCTTCCAGAATGTTAGGATTACAGGTGTGAGCCACTGTGCCTGGCCCTAGTGTTTTTGTTTCCCCATCTGTGAAGTAGGGATGAGAGTAATAGTAATAATCTTGCGGCTGCAATGAACACTCACAAAACAGAACTAACACTTATGGAGGCTGAGGGCTGTGTTTAGCACTGTGTGTGTGAATTGGCCTCCTTGCAATCCCTCCACACAGCACTGTTCAATGGCCTACATTTTGCAGAAGAGAAGACAAGGCTTATAGAAGTTAAGATGGGGCATTAAAGTGTAGAGCTAAATAGTGTGCAAACAGTCTGTGAGGATGGGTTCAGGAGCCGGACCCCAGAGTTTGAATGCTGGCTCTTAGCCTTCCTGGTGTGGTATTTGGGCACACTGCTTAGGCTTCAGTAATTTGCAAAATGGGCACAATGATAGGGCCTGCTTCACGGTGTGGTTATGAGGACTAAGTGATTTAATATACAGGGTGTCCATAAAGTTCATGTGTGATTTAAAATATTTAATAGTTTAATGTGCTTGCTTCGGCAGTACATGTGCTAAAATTGGATGATCCAGAGAAGATTAGCATGGCCCTTGTACAAGGATGACACGCAAATTAGTGAAGCATTCCATATAAAAAAAATAGTTTCACATAGTAAATTGTACACAAACTTTATAGTGTGTGTGTGTGTGTGTGTGTGTGTGTACATGAATGGTACTGGGGCAGAGTAATGATTTGTGATGTTTGCTATTATTAATAAAGTGTCCAGTTTGTGAAGGGCAGAGGGGGGATTTGAACACAGAGCTAACTGACTCTAGAATACATACTCTGAAGCAGGTAGCTCTGTGGCAGCCAGAGGAGAAGGTTCAGGCGTGAGTGGTATAAATGGGGAGGAGTTTGGGGGAGGAGAGTAAGCCCTGTAGCTGGGGAGGGGGAGAGAATGGAGGGCTGGAGTCATGAGGCCACTTCAGGCCTTCTAGCCCCTCTTCCAGCCTTGCCTCTGCGACCTTGAACTAGGTACTCAGGGTGTCAGCACACACACACACACACACACACACACACACACACACACACACAGAGGCATCCATAAAGTTCATGTGCAATTTACTATGTTAAACTTTTTTTTAATATGGAATGCTTCATGAACCTGTGTGTTGTCCTATGCTGGACCCCTAATCTACTGGAACATTCGACACTTCCCCTTATGCTTCTAACTTTGGGAGGGCTTTAGAGAGGGGTTAGTTCAGAAAAGGAGAGAAAGAGAGACAGAGAGCAGCTAAGACAGAAAGAGGGATGGAATCAGGTAGAGAGAGAAGCAGAGATAAAGACATGGAGACCCATGGAGAGAAAGACGGTGATTAACATCCCAGAAGGCAAACAGAAGAGACATGGACTTCAGCCGAAAGCAGAGGGAAGCACAGTGAGGGGACAGGTGGGTATTTAGTGGCGACAGGCCCCGACTGACGGGCCTGTTCTGTGGGTGAGGAGCAGACAAACCTGTTAAGTGTGTCAGCGCCTTATCTGAGGACAGCACCTTGGCCGGTGCCGGGCGCTGAGGAGCGCTGCACCCAGGGCCTTGACAGGAGACACTGCTTATCTGAATTGGAGACAGGAGCGTTCTTCTGGGCTTTTCACACTGGATGCCACAGATTAGGCTGTGGGAATTTCACGGTGGGTGATAAAGGCTTGTTTGAAGAAGCTTTGGGCTGAACAACCATCTTCAGGCTGGGGGAGAGACTAAGAGGACTAGAACCTGGAGACTGGCTTTCTTCAAGGGGATGGTTCTGTGCAATATTGCATGAATATGTTAGCATCTGCCCTCTCTGGAAGCAACTGCTGATCTCCCTCTCTGGATTAAGGAGGAGTCTCACTTTCTACATTTACATTTCTTTACAGTAACAACACAGGGTCTTTATAGTCAGAGGAGCAAAGGTTTAAATTAGCGCAGCGATTATTAAACCTTTGTCGGAGACATAACCTGCAAATATCT
>CAUYPK010103693.1:0-11555 GCA_963574355.1 Loris lydekkerianus
AGTAACGTATATTAAGAATGGAAGAAAAAGTATGCAATGTACTCAGCCGTACTATGAAACTAATGTATGGCTTTCATATGAAAGCTATAACCCAGTTATAACCTAAGAATATGGGGAAGGGGGAGAGGGAGGGGAGGGAGGGGGGAGGATGGGCAGAGGGAGGGTGATAGGTGGGATTACACCTGCAGTGCATCTTACAAGGGTACATGTGAAACTTAGGAAATGTAGAACATAAATGTCTTAACACAATAACTAAGAAAATGCCAGGAAGGCTATGTTAACCAGTGTGATGAAAATGTGTCAAACTGTTTATAAAACCAATGTATGGTGCCCCATGATCACATTAATGTACACAGCTATGATTTAATATTAATAATAATAAAAAATATATATATAAAGAAAAAGGAGAAATCTCACTGCACAGAGATCCCCAAAATGAACTAAATAGTTAAGCCAAAGAAGCCATGGAGGTTTTATATACAAATAAAAGAAAACTGACAAAATGAAGCAAAGAGGAAAACCCACCATGTGGGAGAAATAGACTTGGAGGAGAGGAGAGAAACCACTGTAAGACACAGCATTGATAAGAACAGTTTCATAACAGATGCATATTGGTTAAGAAAAGGTCAGTAACTACTAAATGCAGAATACAAATGCCTACATATAGTACTAAGAAAATGCCATGAAGGCTACGTTGAACAGTTTGATGAGAATATTTCAGATTGTAAATGAATCCCGCACATTGTACCCCTTGATTGCACTAATGCACAGCTATGATTTAGCAATACAAATAAATAAATTAAAAAAAAAAAAAAGGCTGTTACAGCACTGACTAGAGGGATTGATCTGAACTACAAAGGAGAAATTGGACTACTACTTCACAGTGGAGGTAAGGAAAGTGTGTCTAGAATAAAGGCAATCCCTTCAGGTGTCTCTTAGTATTACCATGCTCTATGCTTAAAGTCAGTGGAAAACTTTAACCACCCAATCCAGGCAAGACTATGAATGGCTTAGACCCTTCAAAAATGGTAACACCACCAGGCTAAGAACTATGACCAGCTGAGGTGCTTGCTGAAAACAAAGGAAATACAGAACAGGTAGTAGAACAGGTACAGTTATAAGTACCTGACCAGTTAAAGAAGCAAGAACTATAATCATTGTATTTTCTTTTTTATTTATTAAGTGTGCAAGGCGGGCAGATTCCCTAAGCTTACAAGTTCGAGACCAGCCTGAGCTAGAGAAGGACTTTGTCTCAAAAAAAATAGCCGGATGTTATGGAGGGTGCCTATAGTCTAAGCTATTTGGGAAGCTGAGGCAAGAGAATCACTTGGGCCCAAGAGTCTGAAATTGCTGTGAACTATGACATCACAGCACTCTACTAGGGGTGACAAAGTGAGACTCTGTCTCAAAAAAAAAAAAAAGAAAAGAAAAGAAAAGAAGTACACTTGTGTGTATACACAAATACATTAAGCAAATACCTTTTCTTTCCTCTCTTGTTCTTTTATCATGTAATATAAGATTTGTTGACTTCACATCAGTATTAAGTATTGTTAATTTTACATGAAATATTTAAGTTATGGGATATCAGGAGAAGAGTAAATTATCACTCAAGAACTTCACCACCTCTTCTGGGGATGGGATTAGTGTGTTTTTGGCTATACAATGGATAGCTGTATCATGTTAGGTGAAATTATGACCTTGTTGTTGTCTTTATTTAGATATTAAGGAGATTCATGTGTGTGCCAAGGTGACAGGGGTGGACTTGTGATTAATTTTAGGTGTCAGTTTGACTAGATTAAGGGACACTTAGATGGCTGGTGAAGCATTGTTTCTGAGTATGTCTGTGAAGGTGTTTCCAAAGGAGATTGGCAGTGAATCAGTGGACTGAGAGAATGATCTGCCCGCAATGTGGGCGGGTGCCATCCAATCAGCAGGGGCGCAAGCTGAAACAAATGTGCCTAAAAGGGGGGACTGGTTCTCTGATGTTTCTCATCCTTTCAGAGCAGATACAGTCTCTCCTCTTGCCTTTGGACATCCAATTCCAGGTTCTTCAGCTTTTGGACTCTGGAACTTGCACCAGCAGCCCCCAGCACCTCTCAGGCTGACTAGGGCTGCACTGTCAGCTTCCCTGGTTTGAACATGAACTTAGCCATGCTACTAGCTTCTCTAGTTCTCCAGCTCACAGAGGCCTCTCTGCTTTTATGATTATGTGAGCCAATTCCCCCTTCCACATATCCTGCTGGTTCTGTCTCTCTGAAGAACACTGACTAAGACACATCTCTACATATATGTATTTTGCTCCCATCCAAATTACACATATCTGTTGATTACGCTGTATTGCTTCCATCATGGGAGGGGGCAGCCTTTTGTCTTTATTGGGAAAGACATTTACTCTGGATAGGGATTTCCCTTCCCTGGAGACATTAAGTGACTCAAATGTTGACCCAGTTGGGTAGCGGCATAACCCAGATCTTCAAGCATTAATTCTTTTTGTATTGTACTACACAACCTGTCTCCTTTTAAAATCCCACAATGGCTCCCTGCGGCTTATCACAGCAAATTTAGATATTTCTGTTCAGTCTTTCTACCCTCCTATCTCTCCATTTTAGTATTGGCAAAAGATTCCCTTTGCTAGCCAAGTACACCTACTGGCTATCTCCTCACTCTCTCCTTTTATGGCCAGGCATAAAAATGTCCCCCTTCCTCTTTCTACAAATTCATGTCTCTTTTCCTTCCTTGGAAACCTGGGTCAGACCTCACCCCCTCCAGGAAGTCCAGTCAAACCGGCACCCCTTCCCTCTTCCCACTCTGGCCACTCCCCCTCAGCCCTACAGCAGGGCCTGTATTCTCTTCACGTGGTGCCAGGTTTACACTGGTTGTTGCATAGTGGGCACTGAATAAATGTTTATTGAGTGATGAATACATGAAGACACGGGCTCTACTTATTCCGTCTCTGGGCCATCTCTCAAATGTGTCCTTCTTCCCTGTTCCCACTGTCACAGGCTCTCACCGTTCCTCCTATGGACTATCAAAATAATCTCCTGTGAGCTTCCTTTCCTTTCCATCCTACCTCTATTCTACTCTGCACTGCCACCTGAGTGACTTTTCTGAAAGAAATTTGATCACGTGTCCTATTCTTCATGATTCCCCAATGCCCTTGAGATAAAGTCAAAAGCTCTTAGCAGGATATTTAAGGTTCTTCACAATCAAGTCTCCGTTACTTTAGCTGCTCATGAATCCATGTTTGAGTTAACCCTTCAAACTCAGGGTAGGGTGTTTCTTCTCAATTCTGAGCCATGTTGATGCTGCTCCTTGTGCCAGACCCAATCTTCCATCTTCTGTCTCCTTGATGGATTTTTGTTGATGTTTTGAGGCCTGTCACAAATGTCACCACCACATCCTGGATGGCTGGGCCTGCCCAACCCCAGCACCAGCCCTTCCCCCCTTTGGATGCCACACTGGGCACAGTCCACTGTCATTGCTAGTTGGTCAGTCTTGCTCTCACTCTGCCAGCCTCTTGAAAGCAGGACCTAGTGTTCCTGTCTTCTATATTCACAGCCGGTTAGAGTATTTAGTTCCTAAAATGCTCTCAATGTTGCTCCATAAGTGAACAAAACATCTTGCTCACACCATGTCAATTTGCATCGACTCAGAATCATCAACTTTTAGAACTGAAAGAGACATTTAGAAACTACCTTTTCTAGCTTGCTCATTTTGCAAGTGAAAAAACTTCAACCCGTAAGGATTTAAGTGACTTGCTCAGGGTCATAAAGAGGCAGGGAGGGGCACTGACCTTCTGGTCATCTGATTCATTCCATCTTCTGCTTTATTGTAATATAAATTCGTATACCAAAGGACAGAGCAAGCACCTCAAGGGTAAAAAAGAAAAAAATCTCTTCTTTCTAGTGCATTTCCCCACTCCACAGGCTCCATACCCTCATTTAGATTCTACAAGTGTAGCTGACAATGACATTTACAGACCTGCTGCTCTGCTTTGCAACTGTGCAGTTGCCTCTTCGTATGATTTTGAAGTGCCTTTTAGTGAGCCAATTCAGTTGGCTTGAAATTATAAAAATTCTTCAAATCCACTGATGTTCTCAGAACTCCTCTTAGGATGATGTATGTTGAAAGATTTAAGTTAAATAATTATGGACACTGACCTCTTATAATACATATGTACTCGAGATCAAATTATAAATTGCCTAACTTATGCAATCAATCTTGACAAACACCAATGTCTAGCACTTCCATTCAGATTTTTATCCCACAATATAATGCTAAGGATAATTTGTACTTCTCAGAAGGGGAAAGTCAAAGAAAGATGATGATAGTGATCATTATGGTAATAACAGACACACAAAGACGCAAAGAAACCGATACCACCAGTCTATGGGAAAACGGGGCTCTCGGATTCTTCTATTTTTAAATCTTCTGCAATACTATGACACAAAGGAAATTCTTTCTATCAAGAAAAAATTTGGATGAGCTCATACTTAACCCTTTTGGGCTTTGCAAGGCAATGTGCCCGTTGCTGTCTGTGGCCATACTTAACAGCTTGTATTCTAACAACAGAGAATGAATATCTTAGAGGGTTCTAAAAATTTGGTTCAAGTAAATACACAACAAAGATTTTTCAGTCATTTGCCAAAGAAAGAGAGATGGCCACTTCAGAGAGATTTAGCAGCTTTTAACAGTGCTTTCATGCAGGAGTGTATGCACAGCCTGTGAGCAAAGAGGTTATCCCTACGCTGCTGCTAATTCACTCCATTTCTACTCCTTTGTCTGGCTTACAGTTAAAACTGGCTTCAGTAGTCACATTGCTGTCATTTTGTGCTATCTCAAAGTTAAATCATAATGAGCTTTGAGAATGGTAGTTGTTTCTGTTTTGTTTTTGCAGAAATGCAGGCTCCTTTTTCATTCTGGAAAATCTGAGCCTCCAGGTTTCTATGATTGCCTCTCACGCCTTCGCTCTTCTTTTATTCTCTTCACTTATTTAGCTTTAAAAGCAAACTCATTACCAAACCAAATGTATCATCCTCCCACACAGAATCTGGGGGAGAAAGGCATCCCATTTAATTCAGAAGAGCCATTTCAGAGGCTAGCCCGATCCACGGCTTCCCTGGCCTGCCGGACACATCAAATGTAACCCACCTGAGAATAGGACTACCTCTTTGGAGACTGTCTGTGTCTGAACAAAGCCACTGAAGTACATGGAAAAGCAGCTACTTCTAGGGTAGTGATGCAGTACCCCATTCTATAATTTAAAAATTAAAGTTATAGTAATAACAATAATGATGATGATGACAAACACTCCTGTAAGGACCTAATCTGTGCTAGGCAATTGTCAAAGCACTTTGTGTGTATTAATTACCTCAAAAACCCTATGAGGTTAATGTTATCATTACTCTTATTTTACAGATGAGGAAAGTGGAGGCTCAGAAATGTTAGTAATGTGTCCAACATCACACAGCTGGCAAGTGGCAGGTGCAGACTAAACGTCATATGCTGTGGCTCCACGTTCTTGCTCTTTACCAACACTATACCATGCTGCCTCAAATTAAAGGACAAATATATCAATTAATAATATTCATCTTGCCAAAAGTACCATGGAACCCATTTTGAAATGTAGAATGTTGTAACTGAGATAATAAAAATGATAACAGAAAATGTTATTGAAGGCTTACTATATAACTTATTACAATCTTATTGGTAGATATTATCACTCTTCATTTTTCAAATGAAGAAACATAGACTAAGTAGGTTGCCCCCAAATCATACAGTGAATAATTAGCAGAGTTAAAATTGCAGCCTGATTCCCAAGTCATCTTGGTATGCTTCCTCTCCATCCTCCATCCATAAACATGAGGAAAATGAGGCATAGAGAAGTGTAGTACCTTATATGATATGTACAATAACCTTATCTAATTATTTTCACAGGTAGTTTTCTAAAAGCTCAGCCCAAGTGTCAGGTCTCCTGAGTCTCAGTCATGTGCTTTTTTTACTGTAGCTGCTCCACCTATGTTACCTAAAAGTGAACACTCCCACCTCCACCTTTACCCCCAACTGCCCAGGAATCCAAATCAGAACCTGAATCATTCCTGGCTCCTCTGTACCATCCACCACCTCAGAGTCAATGTATTATTATGTCCTAGTGACCCCATCACTAAACATCTTCTTGAATCTATACATTTGGAATCTATGCTCGTGGAATCCACTAGTGGGCTGTACGTGGCTACTATTTGGGACTTCCTTTAAATGAATCTCCCTGTATTTAGCAGTCATTTGCAATAACATGGAACATGTTTTCCTTTCTTCCCTAATCAGATTGATTCCTCCAGTCTTATGGGATAAAGTTTGAACTCCTTAAGTTAGCCACCTAAGGCCCTTCACAATCTTATCTCAACCTTTTTTGCCAGTCTGTCAACACCACCAAAACTGACCCCATCCCATACATACACACCAACACACACATATTACACTTCAGCTGAGCTAATGAAAGCCATGCTCTTTCATGCTCACAGATTTTGTAAACACTGTTCTCTTTTCAGACAATACTCTTTCCAACTTTGCTGTTTTGTAAATTCCTTATACAACCCTTAAAGCCTTTCTTTGCTTAACTAGGAAGAATTAGTGGCTGCTTTCTTAGGACTCCCATGTTGCTTTGTAATGTTTTTCACATTGTGCTGATATTTCTTGTTGGACTCTAAATTCTTGGAGGGCAAGAACTTTGTCTTAATCTCTTTGCATCTCTGTAACTGAACACTATGCCTGCTTCATATTAAAGTTCAATAATTGAAAGTTGAATTAAATTGAACTTCTCCCACACAACAGCTATCCCTGTTCATCTAGTTCTTTGCTCCTCAAAGTAAAATCCAACAGTGGGCTGTACATGGCTAGCATTTAGGACCTGCTTTAAATGAATTTCCCTGTATTTAGCAATCATTTGCAAAAACCTGGAACATATTTTCCTTTCCTCCCTAATCAGTTTAACTCCACCAGTCTTATAAAATTTATGGGAATTTACAGAGATGAAAAATTTTGCAATCAGGTATTCTTTAGGTTTGCCCAACATAGAGAGTACTACATTAATGTAATTTTTCACCTTTCAAGACAGAACAAAATTTCATAAAAAAATCAGTTATGTTGAGGAGAATAAAGCAAAAAGTAAAAACTCTTTTCAATGATTACAATAGAAATATAAATACTCCAAGTTAAAAGTTTAAATTTGGCTTGGAATTCCAAATAAATTAATCCACACATTAAAAGTATACAGAATATTTTCCTATCTGTTTCTAGACACAGAAGTTGGGTAGCTAAAAGAACTGATAGTGTTCCACATTTAAAGCTTCTAAGGACCTAAAAACAAGTTTTAATTAGCTTTTCTTCCCAATTCTGGGTGGCAAGACCATATGGCTACTCATTTACTTTAAATATGAAGAGAATGAAGTACAGAGGGTTAAATAATTTGCTGAAATTACCCAGACTACTACCTTCTGGTAGTAAAAATAGTAGTAATCATTTATATAGGGCTTATTGTGTGACACACAAAATGCTAAGCATTTATAAGAAATATCTCACTTAGTCTTCACATTGGTATCATGAGACAGATGCTATCCTATTTTCTCAATAGAAATACGCTGAAGTTTTTTTTTTTACATTTTAATATCTTTAATATTGTTGAGTTTTACAATCAGTGTGTTATAGTTTAATTGGCAGCAATTTTCCTCCCTTAGTTATACATAAAAAATGGTGGCATTCTAGATTGAAAGAAATGTAGCAGCAATCACATTTTTGTAAGGTAGAAAACTGAAGCTTGAAGAAGTGAAGTGCCATCCAAGGTCACACATCTAGTGAGTGGCTGTGCCTCAGGATTTGAACTCAGGTAGTATGACTCCAAGCCCACATGCTTAACCACCTGTAGAAGCACCTTCCACTCACAGCATCTGAATTGCCAGAGTGGTAATGAATGCTCTCCTCTGGCTCTAGAAGGCACCAGTCTCTTTGGTTGGTGGGGTCCTAGGAGGAGTGATGAATGAATGAAAACAAAATGAGTTTCCCTTAACAGGTGGCCTTTGATGTCTTTAAATCTCCTACAATAACACAAAGCATCCGTTGGTAGGAAAGGCACATGGCCAGTGCCCATTCTCCACAGAGGCTCAAGTTGGGTTATTACATCTTCTGGCAAGTCACAGCCTCCCTTTCATCTCCAAATTCTTCATCTCCTTCTTGCAAAACTAGCCAAGCAAGAATATCCATCTTCGATTAGACCATTACCTTCTGTGAACTATAATAGTAAAGAGATTGCGTACTATTTCCTAAAGAAAGCTTGACTTTTCTCTAAACTGTGACAACCTTCCTAAGACTATAGCAAAGTTTTCATTATTGGTTGTTTCAGAAAACAAACTTGGCAAGGCTTAAAAACTGACAATAACAAAATGGATATGTATTTCTTATTAATAGGAGCCAGAATGCGGTTATAAGCAGGAAGTGGAATGTGTTAGCTGCTGGGAGAGAGAAGTCATTGATTCAGATAGCAGTGTGCCTAATTAGGTTTTCTTTACTGAAGGAATTGGTTTGTATTGATTCATTTATACCCAATGTAACTCAGCAGTCCTCCTCCTGCCCGGGAAGCCTGCCCAGACTTGTAAGTGATATAAAGCTGGCAGAGTAGGTTGGCCAGCTCAGTGGAGTTGTGTGTACCTCTTAGCTGAATCAAGTGTGTAGGGTCGAGATGACCAGATCACTCTTGTTCACACATAGACCAGCCATATGAACTCTCTGCTGGCTGGATTTGAAAGCCCTAATACCAGAATTGCCCTGTAAAATCACTACAAAGAGCTTAGATACAGAAGAAGGTTATAAGTCTCCTTCCAGCAGGGACTATCAGGCAAGAGAAGATGAGGCTGCCTTTGGCTTCCAGCAGCCCACAACACAAGGACCCTTAGGTACACATGTTATAGAGAGAGGCTCAGAGTCTGAGTTACAGAGATCATGTGTATTTCTCATTTAATAAACTAAACCAAACAAGGACTCATCCTGTTCCTTAAACTGAGAAGTGCTCCCTTCCCTGCTGCGTTCAGCCCTTTACTATCACTGCATCCCAGGGAGAAGAATCTTTCAGTAACAGGACTCAGGAGTGGAGTAAATGCTTCAAAAAACCATGCAAACAGTGCTCTTCTAGCATGGGTAGTGCTTTTAGGAGACTGCATTGGGAATTAACAAGGCTGAATTTCAGGTACAGTTTTATAACTAAATTGGTTGTATGTCTGTGGCCAAGTGACTGAAATTCTTAGAGCCTATATTTTCTTATTCATGACATCTCATATATAAACATAACAGCAGTAAATTTATAACCTCTAGATCCTATGCAAAGTCATTTTTCCCAAGAAACAAATGGTTTTGTACTAAGCAATCCATGTTCTTTTGCCCAGAAACTTTTGTCTTTTATACACATGAATATGAGTATCATACCATGGACAGGAGTCTGAAGTTCTGCAGCCATGGGTAGAATTCTGTATAAAACCATCTCAGAGAGATTTAGTAATTGGCTCAAAACCACCTAAATAGTGGAGGTGAGATGCTCGCACAGGTCTATCCAATCCCTTTACCACTACTCTATTGTCTGAGAGCTATAAATCCAGCAGGGAGGAGTTTCTGAAACAAGGAATTCCCAAGAAAGTAGAATGGAAACCCTGCTTGGATGTGTCACAGAATTTACAGAAGAACTAGGTGACTTTTAGAGAAATACTGGCAACAAAAACATTAAGATTTTAGTGCCAAAGAATGTGAAGAACAAGGGCAGCTAGAGGACTTTGGCCTAGGAGAGGACTGTCTACAGAAAGTCAAGCCTAGGTTGAAGTAACAAGGAAGGAAAAGCATTTAAAAAGGCTTCCAGTCCTTGCTCAAGAGACCTTAAAGAGAAAAGTGTCCATTCTGACACTCAGTGGGCAAACAGAAACAGCTTTGTCATCTCAGTGACCACCAGGCTACTCCCAGGCTGTTGTAATTTCAGTTAAGTGAGGATTTACATTGATTAAGATTCTGGTTGCAAACAACAGAAACTGAGTGTAGTTAATTTGAACAATAAAAAAAGAAATTTTGGGAAGTACACAGGGCAAGCTGACCCTTAAATCTTACAGAAAGAAGAACAGCTTGGGCACTCTCAATAGCAGGACTATCAGACAGTAAGTTCAGTCACTCCTCTAAACACTTTTCATCCTTGGGTCAATCTATTTAAGATTTGAATTCCTCCTACACATCCAATTGGCCTGGATTTCCATTCACACATGTGCTTTAAAAGAGAACATGATACTTCTGGGGGAAACAAAAGCAGTGGACATCCACTACAGGTCCTAAACCTGGGACTTCTACATCAGAACTCAGAGGGCAGATTTTATGCCTTTCCAGGAATTATACCTGGGAAGTTTCTGGGTTCTAGAGGCTGTTCAGAGCTGAAGAAGAATCCACGTGAGCATGTAAATGGTCAGAAATGGGAAGAGACTCAGGAATCAGATAACTCAGAATAGAAGTAGAAGACATCAGTCCTGGTCAATGTGAGAATTTCACTTCACCCAGATTCATCTTAAATATTTCTTCATATGGGAGGGGGGCTATCCACTTTATTTAGCCAGCCCAACACCTTCAAAGAGAGAGAGAGCACACAAGAGTGGAATACATGCAGTGTAGGAATTGGGTGATGGACAAGAGCAGCAAGTCTTGCCAGTGGCAAGACAGAGAAAGCTGAAACAATTAGCTCTGTCCCTGAAGAGAAGGTGAGCCCACAGGCAAACAGAGAAGTAAGCATCCTTGGGAACCTCTAGCGGTGTATCAATGCATGCATGTACAAACACACACACATGCATGTACACAAACACATACACACGCACACACACACACACACACACACACACACACACACATGTTACCTAAGGTAAACCAACAAAATGGATACTATTTTTTTATTATTATACATAAAAATATGCACCATAGATGTGGCCCGACCCATTACTCTCCCTCCACCCAAACCTCCCCCCTCCCTTCCCCTTCCTTGGTCCTTTCCTCATAGTCTTGTGGTATAGTTGGGTTATAGCCTTCATGTGAAAGTTATAGTTTAGCTTCATAGTAGGGCTGAGTACATTGGATACTTCTTCTTCCATTCCTGGGATACTTTGCTAAGGAGAATATGTTCCAGCTCCATCCGTGTAAACATGAAAGAGGTAAAGTCTCCATCTTTCTTTAAGGCTGCATAGTATTCCATGGTGTACAGGTACCACAATTTGCTAGTCCATTCGTGGGTCGATGGGCACTTGGGCTTCTTCCATGACTTAGCAATTATGAATTGGCCTGCAATAAACATTCTGGTACAGATGTCTTCGTTATATTGTGACTTTTGGTCTTCTGGGCATAAACCTAGAAAAGGAATTATAGAATCGAAAGGCAGGTCTATTTTTAGGTCTGTAAGTATTCTCCAAACATCCTTCCAGAAGGGACGTATTAGTGAGCATTCCCACCAGCAGTGTAGAAGTGTGCCCTTTCCTCCACATCCACGCCAACAT
>CAUYPK010103694.1:0-68085 GCA_963574355.1 Loris lydekkerianus
TGTAAATGTCTCAACACAATTGTGAAATTGCCAGGAAGGCTATGTTAACCAGTGTGATATAAACGTGTCAACCGGTCTGTGAAACTAATGTATGATGCCCTATGATCATACCATTGTACATAGCTATGATTTAATAAAAAAATATATATATATAGACAATTACATGCTCATAAAAACCATTTCTGATAAAAAAAATAAAAAATAAAAAATAAAGTTAGTAGTAACAATGTATTGCTTAATTCCAGGGTGAGCTTCTCTGTTAATTTTTTCTCTAAGTCTAATGATTGATTAATTAATGTTTTTATGTGTTATTCTTTATACTTCAAATTAATAGTGATTCATTTCATAGTGTAGGAGACAGATTCAGATCATGAATAAAAATAATTGTCATCAGTTCTAAATGGGCACCTTTATTCAAATTGATAACTTTTACACTTTCTGTAAATATGTTAATTGATTTCAGCCAATAAAATTTGGTATTTTAGGGTTAAAAAATAAATAAATAAATAAAATATTGTAGAACCTCTGTAAGTTGACTGCCCAAGGGGCTATAACAAACAGATAACATGTAGAGGCAGTCAACATAAGGAACGAGGCCTACTATGTGTACTCTGTAAAAATTAGGTCACCTTAAGGAAGTGGTCAGTGAAGGGTGGTGGTCAACTCTCAAGGTTCTACCACACTTAGGTATAAACCTAATGAAGGATGCACAGGATCTGTGTACTAAAAGAAAACCTAAATAAATGGAGAGCTATACTGTGTTCACGGATTGGAAGAGTTAATATAATGAATGGATCAATTCCCCCCAAATGATCAATAAAATTAACAAAATACCATTCAAAATCCCAAAAGGATTTCTTGAAGAGATAAACAAGATAGTTCTAAAATTTACATGAAGTGGGTGGAGCAAGATGGCAAAAAGGATGCTCAGCTGAGCTCTCCTAGAATGACAGGGGGAAAAGAGAGAGCCCAGCCATACCCGACACGGGGACCAGACCTGGAGCTCAGGGAGCACAGCGAGGAGGTGATGAGCTGGCTGCAACCAACGCGGTGGAAATACACAGATCAGGCAAATGATTTCCACTGGCTGGGATCAGTCGCCTCTCACCCCCACAGGTCTGGGATGGGAGGAAGCCTTTCCATAGTTTTCAGGTGTTGAGGGAAGCTGTGTGTTGACTGGAAAGTTTGGAAGAGTGGGCAAATTCAAACAATATATGGCAAACAGATCTGAATGCTGGTTGGAGTGGACTTGCCATAGGTTTGGTGGCTGGTGAGGAAGCCATACTGAGAGAGTCTCAGCAGCCAGGGTGCTGCCATTGTGGGAAGGTCGTGAGAATGTCTTAGCAGGGGCCTAAAGCTTAGCTATCTTAATTCTGCTCTCCAGGACCAGAACTCCACTCTTGGAACAAGCTGAGGGACTCCCACACTCCAAGGGAACTGGAGTCAGGGGGCACTGTGAGACCTGCCCCTGAAGGATTCTTGTGAGCTTTAAGATCCAACCCAGCAGGGTCTTAATGCTAAGGAAACAATCACTGATCACCAAAGTCAACTAAATCAGGAATAAGGATGGTAGAGATTGCTGACTGTGCTCACTTGTCTCTAAAAAACCACAGCGCTACCTGGAATAGAAGCTCTACCAGAGACTATCATAAATATGCATATCAAAATCCACATCATCTCAGCTCAAACAGAGCCTCTCCAAGACACATTATAATGAAGCAGTTCAAAGTCAAGATGAAAGAAAATTCTGCAAGCAGATAGGACTAAGTGCCAACTGACCTACAGAGGCAGAGCCATTAGGATGACAGAATTTTCAACTGAAACCTTCCAAGCCAAAAGAGCATGATCATCCACTTTCAACATTCTTAAACAAAACAATTTTCAGGCCCAAATTCTGTATCCTGCTAAACTAGGCTTCAAAGTTGATGGAGAAGTCAAATCTTTTGCAGATATATAAGCACTGAGGAAATTTGTCACATCAAGATAAGCTCTACAAGAAATACTCAGACCTGTTCTCAACACTGACCACCACAATGGACCACCAGCAAAGTAAACACACAGCGAGGAGGTGATGAGCTGGCTGCAACCAACGCGGTGGAAATACACAGATTAGGCAAATGATTTCCACTGGCTGGGATCAGTCGCCTCTCACCCCCACAGGTCTGGGATGGGAGGAAGCCTTTCCAGAGTTTTCAGGTGTTGAGGGAAGCTGTGTGTTGACTGGAAAGTTTGGAAGAGTGGGCAAATTCAAACAATATATGGCAAACAGATCTGAATGCCGGTTGGAGTGGAGCCAAAGGTCAAAACTAAGTCTCCACAATGGTGCAAAGGATAAAACTACACAAGACTTACACACAATAAGATGAATAGACCTCTACCACACTTATCAATTATCTCAATAAATGTCAATGGATTGAATTCACCAATGAAGAGGCACAGGCTGGTTGATTGGATAAAAAAAAAACAAAAGCCATCCTTATGCTGTCTCTAGGAGACACATCTAACCTTGAAGTACAAATCAAGACTCAGGGTTAAGGAATGGAAAACAGTATTTCAAGCAATGGAAAATGAAAGCAAGGAGGAGTTGCAATCTTATTTTCAGATAACTAAAGATAAAGACAAAGTAGACACTTTATATTGGTGAAAGGAACAACAAGAAGACATTTCAATTTTAAATATATATGCACCCAAATGAAATACTCCCAGATTTATGAAAAGTCCATGACAGGTTAGCAATATGATATCTCATAATACCATAATAGCCTGACAGAACTGGACAGGTCCTCTAAACAGAAACCAAACAAAGATACAAAGGACTTAAATGTGACCCTAGAACAAATGGGATTAATAAACATATACAGAACACACCATCCCAAAGCTAAAGAATATACACTTTTCTCATCAGCCCATGGTACGTACTCCAAAATAGACCACATCCTAAGATACAAATCAAACCTCAGCAAAATTAAAAGAATAGAAATTATACCTTGTATCTTCTCAGACCACAAGCTAATAAAGGTAGAACTCATCTCCAACAAAAACATTCAGCCCCACACAAAGACATGGAAATTAAACAACCTTATGCTGAATGATAGTTGGGTTCAAGAAGAAATAAAAGAGGAAATTGTTGAATTCCTCAAACATAACAACAATGAAGACACAAGTTACGAAAACCTGTCTTAAGAGGTTTAAGCAGTCTTAAGAGGGAAATTTATTGCATTAGACACAGACATTTGAAAAACAGAAAGAGAACACATCAACAAACTCATGAACTATCTTAGGGAATTGGGAAAAGAAGAACAATCTAATCCCAAGCCCAGCAGAAGAAAAGAAATAACCAAAATAAAATCAGAGATGAATGAAATTGAAAACAAAAGAATCATTCAGAAAATTAACAGAAAAAAAGTTGTTTTTTTTTTTTTTAAATAAAATTGATAAACCTTTGGCCAAATTAACTAGAAACAGAAAAGTAAAATCTTTAATCAGCTCAATCACAAATGATAAAGGGGAAATAACAATAGATGCCATAGAGATATAAGAGATCATCTCTGAGTACTATAAGAAACTCTATACCAAGAAATTTGACAATGTGGAGGAAATGGATCAATACCTGGAATCGCACCCTCTCCTTAGACTTAAAAAAAGAAATAGATCTCTTGAACAAATTTCAAGAACTGAGATAGAAGAAACAACAAAAACTTTCTCAATAAAAAAAAGCCCTGGTCCAGATGGCCTCACACTAGAATTCTATCAAATCTTTAAAGAAGAGCTTATACTCATGCTGCAGAAATTATTCTAAAAAATTGAGAAGGACAGAATCTTCCCTAACATGTTCTACAAAGTAAACATTGCCCTGATACCAAATCCATGAAAAGCCCCAACTAAAAATGAGAATTTCAGACCAATTTCACTGATGAGTATAGAAACAAAAATTCTCAATAAAACCCTAGCCAATAGGGTGTGGTGGCTCAACTTGTAATCCTAGCACTCTGGGAAGCTGAAGTGGGTGGATTGCTTGAGCTCACAAGTTCGAGACCAGCCTGAGCAAAAGCGAGACCCCCCCATTTCTACTAAAAATAGAAAAACTAAGACAAGAGGATTGCTTCAGCCCAACTTGGAAGCTACTCAAGGTGACAGCTTGAGACTCTGTCTCAAAAAAAAAAAAAAAAAAAAAATCCTAGCCAGTAGATTACAACTTCTCATTAAAAAAAATTATATAGCATGATCAAGTAGGTTTCACCCAGGGATGCAAGGCTGGTTTAACATATGCAAGTCCATAAATATAATTCACCATATCAACAGAAGCAAAAACAAAGACCATATGATCCTCTCAATAGATGCAGAAAAAGCATTTGGTAAAATCCAGCATTCTTTTCTAATTGGAATGGTTAAGAATATAGGCATAGGTGGCACATTTCATAAGTTGATGAAGCATCTATGACAAACCCATAGCTAGTATTATACTGAATGGAGTAAAACTGAAAGCTTTTCCACTTAGAACTAGAACCAGATAAGGTTGTCCTTTTTCACCACTACTATTCAACATAGTGCTGGAAGTTCTAGCCAATACAGTCAGGCAAGACAAAGAAATAAAGGGCATCCAAATGGGTGCAGAGGAGGTCAAATTCTAGCTTTTTGCCAATGATACGATCTTATACTTTGAGAACCCCAAAGACTCAACCACAAGACTCCTGGAATTGATCAAAAAACACAGTAATGTCTCAGGATGAAATCAGTGTCCACAACTCAGTAGCCTTTGTATATGCCAGTAACAGCCAAGGTAAGAAGCTAATCAAGGATACAATTCCCTTCACAGTAGCTCAAAAAAGAAAAAATAAAGAAGATAAAAAAGAAATACCTAGGAATATACCTAATAGAAGAGGTGAAAGAGCTCTATAAAGAAAATTATGAAACCCTAAGACAAGAAATAGAAGATATTAACAAATGGAAGAATGTACCATGCTCAGGGCTGGGAAGAATCAACATTGTCAAAATGTCTATACTTCCCAAAGCACTCTACAGATTCAGTGCAATCCCCAGTAATATACCATTATCATACTTTCAAGATTTGGAAAAAAATAACTCTTCCATTTTGTATGGAACCAGAAAAAAACCTGTGTAGCCAAGGCAACTCTTAGTAATAAAAACAAAGCCAGGGTTATCACCCTACCTGACTTTAGGTTATGCTACAAGGCCATAGTGATCAAAACAGCATGGTATTGGCACAAAAATAGATGAAACTAACTTCTTACAGCCATCTAATCTTTGATAAATCAAATAAGAACATAGACTGGGGAAAAGAATCCCTATTCAATAAATGGTGTTGGGAGAACTGGATAACCACATGTAAAAGACTGAAACTGGACCCACACCTCTCAACACTTAATTGATTCAAGATGGATAAAAGATCTAAATCTAAGGCATGAAACAATAAAAATCCTCAAAGAAAGTGTGGGGAAAACACTTGAAGATCTGGCCTGGGGAAAGATTTTATTTTATGAAGAAGACTTCCGTGGTGATCTCAACAACAACAAAAATTAACAAATGAGACTTAATTAAACTGAAATGCTTCTGTTCACCTAAGCAAACAACAACCAGAGTAAACACACAACCTTTAAATCAGGAAAAGATATTTGTATATTATGAATTGGAGAAAAGTTTGGTAACTAGGATCTATAGAAAACTCAACAAAAAAAGACCCAATAATCCCTTATATCACTGGGGAAGAGACATGAATAGAGTCTTCTTTAAAGCAGACAGACTAATGGCAAACATTTGAAAAAATGCTCATCATCCCTGATCATCAGAGGAATGCAAATCAAAACCACTCTGAGATATCACCTAACCCCAGAGAGAATGGCCCACATCACAAATTCTCAAAGCTGCAGATGCTGGTGTGGATGTGTAGAGAAGGGAACATTTTTACACTGCTGGTGGGACTGCAAACTAATACAACCTTTTTGGAAGGAAGTATGGAGAATCCTTAACTCAAATTAGACCTCCCATTTGATCCCACCACTGGGCATCTACCCAGAAGAAAAAAAATCATTTTATCATAAGGACATTTGGACTAAACTGTTTATCACAACTCAATTTACAGTCACCAAAATATGGAAGGAATTATACTAATCTATTCTCTAATTAAAACTCCATGTTAGCCAGGTGCAGTGGCTCACGCCAGGAATCCCAGCACTCTATAGAGGTCGAAGCAGGTAGGTTGCTTGAGCTCACGAGTTGGAGACCAGCCTGAGCAAGAATGAGGCTGAGGCAAGAGGATCACTTTGAGCCCAATAATTTGAATTTGATGTTGCTGTGAGCTATGACACCACAGCACTCTACCCAGGGTGACAAACAGACTCTGTCTCCAAAAAAAAAAAAAAAAAGAAAGAAAAGAAAAGAAAGAAATTCCATGTTAGATAGGCAGTGAAAGAATCAAATTTTTGTTTCAGTTGTTTTTTAATCTGTTAATTCGTAAGATGAAAAACAAAGTCTGGGTAAATGGAATTGAATAGTACTAAGACTTTTTTTTTTTTTTTTTTTTTTTTTGTAGAGACAGAGTCTCACTTTACCACCCTCGGTAGAGTGCTGTGGCATCACACGGCTCACAGCAACCTCTGGCTCTTGGGCTTCTGCGATTCTCTTGCCTCAGCCTCCCGAGTAGCTGGGACTATAGGTGGCCAGCTATTTTTTTGTTGCAGTTTGGCCGGGGCTGGGTTTGAACCCACCACCCTCAGCATATGGGGCTGGCGCCCTACTCACTGAGCCACAGGTGCCGTCCCGTAATAAGACTTTTAATAGTTATAGTTCTAGTTTTAATCTATAAATAGCCTTAAGAATTAGGAAAACCTCATATGCTACGTAAATTTATTTTTATTTTCCACCTATTTCATTCAACCACTCTACCAATATTCACTGCATATCTCTCACCTCATAGTTTCTAGGGCACAGTCAGGGGCTGTAACTGCTGTGCGTTCAACCTAGCCAGAGGTGCAGGTGAACGAGCAGCGATCCCCATGCAACGTGACGTGCACTACCACAAGAGTGTGAGGCCGTCAGAGAGTCCTGGCAAGGGAAGTGACTGGGAAAGGATTCTTGGGAAAAGTGATGCATTCACTGAGACATCAAAGAAGAAGAGTCGAAGAGGGAGGAAGGGAAAGTTACATACAAAGGGTCTGAGGAGGGAGAGGGTGTGGAAATTGGGAGAAACTACAGAGGTATGGGTGGAAGGAAGCCTGAAAAGAAATGGTCAGAAGTAAAAAGAAAATCTGAAGAATACAGTGTCTTTAAGAAGAAAAGACTTTAAGATATCCTCTGGACAAGGAAGTTACTGATGTCCTGGGAGCAAACAACGATGGGCTGAATTAACTGGAAAAAATGAATGGGAGTCAAGAAAGTAGATGTGGCCAACGTGGGCAATTCTTTAAAGTTCTTTCACCATGAAGAGGAGGGAAGAAGAAAGATGGTAAGATGGGAAGCAAGAGGTTTCTTAAAAAGATAAAGAGGCTAAAACATGAGTAAATGACAAGGAAGGAAAGCCATTGTCAAGGGAGTGTAGGTGACCCTCAACCGTGGGGAGTTTCAGTGAGGACCAGAAAAGACAGGCAGGATCAGAGCACGGGAGAGACTGTGCACCTGCCGTCCTTCCAGTCAGTGGGGCCTCATGCTTTTCAAATTAAACCACATGTAAAATTACCTCAGAAAATAGCATAGTTAATCTGTGCAATATTCTGAAAAAAGGAATCGCCTCTCAAAATTAAAGAAGACATTCTTGTATGTTAATCAAGTATATTTGATTGGTTAAAGAATTATTGTCAATCTGTCAAATATTTCAGGACTTGAATTAAGTTTTTCTGGATATTCCAGTACCACAATATTCAAGTAATCTTTAAAAATTTCTAAAAATCCAAAAATGTAGCCGCGTTTATAGGCATCCCAAAGTTGCCCCTAAAGTTACCCTACATGTAGAAAGTGGGAAATTGTAGCTAAACGTAACTTTATTCACAAAATATTCATTATAAATTTTACAAGGAGGGGCCTACATAGTCTTTACATAGCTGATTCCCTTGGATTTATATTCACTTGGAAAAGTTTTTCTTGAAACAAAGTATCTTTGTATTTTCTACTAATTGAAAATGAGGCCATTAAGACAGTTTTGGGTTTCTTCCCCACTAATGAAAAGGGCAAGGGTTGGTCCATTTAAGTGACAACAGTGGTGGACAGGGACGTTTAGGAGGGGGTCCCTTTGCTTGTCCTTTCCTCTAGATGTCTTTTTTTTGTTTTTTGCGGTTTTGGGCCGGGGCTGGGTTTGAACCCACCACCTCTGGCATATGGGGCCAGCGCCATACCCCTTTGAGCCACAGGCGCCACCCAGAATAATTCTTATTCTTATTCTTTTTGAGTTCCCAGATTCCAATGATGCCACTTTATGTCACCTATAATTTGGGGGCATATATAACTTTATTATATGCTTTCAGTATCATAGCCAGATCATTAATGTCTCGTAATTCAATACTTTGTAAAATAGAATAGAATGCACGGTCACATTCTAGTTAGTATTTTGGCAATTACTAAAACGCTTTCACATTTTATTACTTTATTTTTTGAGGCAGAGTCTCCCTCTGTTGCCCTGGATAGGACACCATGGCCATAGCAACCTCATACTCTTTGGCCCAAGTGATCCTCTTACCTCAGCTTCCCAAATAGCTGGGACTATAGGCGCCCACCACTACACCCAGATTTCTATTTTTAGTAGAGACAGGGTCTTGCTCTTGCTCAGGCTGATCTCGAACTCTTGAGCTGAAGGGATCCAGCGACCTCGGCCTCCCAGAATGCTGAGATTACAGGCATGAACCACTGTGCCCAGCCACACATTTTACTACTTGTAAAGATAGATCATCTGAAGAATTCAAACTGCTGGTAATGACGACCCATTTTACAGGTATCTAAATTAAGGGCCAACAATCCAAATGACATTTAAACCATGTGGTACACATACTGGGTACAAAAAAAATACCACCATAATGGCATTCATATTTCAAAAGCTGACATTTGCTGGCCAAGTCTTCTGTTACTGATGTTGTCATACAGTTCTTAACTAATACAATTGTTCATGTCCTATTATGCTTCATTAAATTCTATATAGATTTAATTACTATTATTTCAAAATGCATTCAATTAAAAGCAATCCACAATTAAATTCATAAAAATTACTATTAGAACAATATATTACTAATATTGGCATGAGATTGTGGCTTCTTTTTTTTTTGAGACAGAGTCTCAAGCTGTTGCTCTGGGTAGAGTGCTGTGGCATCAAAGCTCACAGCAACCTCCAACTCCTGGGCTTAAGCGATTCTCTTGCCTCAGCCTCCCAAGTAGCTGGGACTACAGGCGCCTTCCACAACGCCCGGCTATTTTTTTGGTTGCAGCTGTCATTATTGTTTGGTGGGCCCAGGCTGGATTCAAACCCACCAGCTCAGGTGTATGTGGCTGGCACCTTAGCCACTTGAGCCACAGGCACCGAGCCAGATTTTGGCTTCTTAATATAAAAATAAGTGTTTCCAAGATTTGCTTTAATTTTTTTTTTTTTTGACTAGAAAGCCAATTGGCTATTTTAATATTTACATTTTCTTTTCTTTTTTATTTTGTTTAAAGATTTATTTATTCATAGATTGATTCTAATATCCCAATGCAGTTCAGATTTGTTTTTTTATTTTTCTTTTTGAGACAGAGTCTCAGTATGTCACCCTGGGTAGAGTGCCACAGCGTCACAGCTCACAGTAACCTCAAACTCTTGGGTTTTGGCGATTCTCTTTTTTTTTTGCTGTTGTTGATTCTCTTGCCTCAGCCTCCCAAGTAGCTGGAACTACAGATGCCGGCCACAATGCCTGGATATTTTTCTGTTGTAGTAGTTGTCATTGTTGTTTAGCAGGTCCGGGCCAGGTTCAAACCCATCAGCCCCAGTGTATGTAGTTGGTGCCCTAACCTATGGGCGCTGAGCCTATATTCATTTTAGATTTTAAAAAATAAGTGTGATAAATCTAACGTATAAAAGGTTTTATAGAATTCCTTGTATTTTACTTTTTAAAATCTCACTTGTAATTTTATTTTGACTTAGTATCTATAAAGAAAGTATTCAGATGCCCCACTAAAACAAAAAGGCCACACATTAAAAACATTATTTATATTTTAATAATAAAGTATATAACATGGACATAAAATGTAAATGCATATAAATTAAATAGATATGTAGATTTATCAGTTAAATTCAGTAATATTAGTTGATTAAGGAGTAACAGACTAAATCTGAAATAATTCTTAGTTTGATAGTTCCAGGCAGGATTATTTAAGAAATAAGGGAATATACACAATAATGTGTCCATTCTTGTCGTTCATTCAGAGGCATTACGTGTTGACAAACCTGCACAGAAAAATAGAGAGCTTTTACTTTCTGTTTATATATTGTTATTTCTAGATAATTTTTCAATAGGACATTTTGAGGCCTCATACAAAAAATACCCCTGTGCAGCAGATAAAACTCTATGGCATTGTCCTTACAGGCACTGGCAAACCACGACCTGTGGGCTAACAGCATGGTCTGGTCTGACTCCCAGCCAGGTGTCCTAACTGTTAGCTGGTGGGTGAGTGCGTAAAGAGGAGTGGCAGAAAGTGGAACAAACACCTTCCTCACTAAGCCTAGAGCTCCCGTAGTTACTCAACCAAGTAAGTGACAGAACTGGATTAGAATCACAGAATGAGGCTGATATAAACATCACACTTAAAATAATTTCCACTTCATTTCATAATTACATGCTTATCCATAGCACTAACTGCCAAAAATTTCCCATCAAAGATAAAACAAAAGGCTTAATTAGAAAATAATACATTACCATTGTAGATTTTGGTGCCACTTCTACTGCAAATACGTTGAGTCCTCTGTTGTTCACACAGTTTTTACTTAACTCATTGTTGATGTGAATAATCACTTTATCATCTGACTATAAAAAAAAGATTCCATAAGTTGCTAGTCCTTTCTTTAATAATTATAGAGAAATATGAATCTCAAAATAAACTCTGAAATTCTGTTTTAACATTATACACACTCACTACAAATTCACATAAACTGGCTCCTTTTTCCAACTTTGTACTTGTGGCTTTTTCTCATTCATTCTCTTTCCTATCTGTCACTAATTATATAAACTTTTCTTCTACATGAGACTTAAATTTACCCTTCATTCTTCATTCCCAGGCCATTATGGATAGCAGCGCCACATTATCTCATCCTCGATTGCTATGGCAATAGTCTCTACTTCTTTTATTCTATCTCTAGTTTTTCTTTCTTTTTTTTTTTTTTTTTTTTTTGAGACAGAGTCTCAAGCTGTTGCCTTGGGTAGAGTGCCGTGGTGTCACAGCTCACAGCAACCTCCAACTCTTGGGCTTAGTGATTCTCTTGCCTCAGCCTCCCAGGTAGCTGGGACTACAGGCACCTGCCACAACACCTGGCTATTTTTTTTTTTTTTTGGTTGTTGTTGTCATCATTGTTGTTTGGTGGGCCCAGGCTGGATCTGAACCTGCCAGCTCTGGTGTATGTGGCTGGCGCCCTAGCCGCTTGAGCTACAGGTGCCGAGCCATATCTCTAGTTTTCTACCCTCTAGTCATTCTAATACTACCTTACAACTAATATCCCTAAAACATCCCTTGAATTACGTTCCTCACTCATTCACTCATTCAATAAACATACATTTATTACTATTCTAGGGTCTAGAAGGAAAGAGATAAAAGACACAATTCCTGAGCTCTAGCTCCCAGTATAGGGGAGACAGCAAAATGACAAGTGTAAAATACTGCTGTGTCTTGTCATAGAGCCATGCGTGGGGGAGCAGCATAAACACAGACGGAGGACAGTCGCTGGACTGGGGTCTCAAGGAAGACTTTATGGAAGAAGTGGCAATTGAGAGAATGGTTAATGGCCTCCTAGGATGATAGGAAGCTAGGGAATGCAGATAAATGGGAAAAGCTGGTAAATGGGAAAAATGCAGGAGTCAAAACTCTCCTGCTAAAGAAACTACAATTGCTCCCCAAGGACTACAAAGGAGCAGCAGAGTGTTAGACAACCTGAATCCATTCCTCAACTCTTCTACTGCTTAGCTGTGTGACCTTTTGCAATTTATTTAACTTCCCCACGCTTCACTTTCCTAGGTGGAGAATGAGGATAACACTGAACTCCTGAGAAGTAAATATGTTCATAATGCAAATGTCAGGCATACGGTAAGCTATAAAATATTAGTATTAGTACCACATTTTGGTGAAGAAAGTTTAATTTTCCTTGAGGGAAAAGAAGGAGATGGGGGGGAGGGTTGAGAAATGATAATAGCAGAGCAGAGAAGCAGGGGTAAGCTGATGACTCTTGTGCACCTTTTTAACCCTAATAAAACGTCCAAAGCAGAAAGGAAAACAGGCTGGATTTGAAGGTTGCAATCTACTTACTAATGGGGGCCCCAAGCTTATTTAATCAAATCTAAACGCCTCCATCTTACTCCAAAGGAACAAGCGTGTATCATCTAGATGCACTCTCCCTGCTACTCATCTTCCTATACTCCTGCTTCTGCAAGGCAGGTGTTCTCATGCCTTCCTCTAACCCCACATCGACCCCCTGCCATGTCTCTCCTTGTGCCGTCTCTCCTGTTTCTATGGGCTGCCTGCTTGTTCACTGAAATCCTTGTAACCCTTCAGTGCTCGGTCCCACACCACCATCCTGCCCCAGTCACAAATCCTCCCCCACTTCTATGTTCCATATTCACAATAACTACAAGAGAAACCAACAGAATAAAACACCTACTGCACATACATACAGTACTACATTGTTTAACATTTAATTTTTCTCTTATTTCTTTTAAGAGTGTCTATTTTGTCTTTTTAACTAGCCCATAAACTCCCTGAAAGCAGAAACTAAGTTTTATGCTTTCTGGTGACTCCTATTTTGAATAAAGGAGTTAGTTATATAATATATTCTCAGACTGACTAAAAACTCAGCCAAACATTAAATATTTTAAGAAAATTATGGCAGGCATAAAAATAATATAAGTCTTGCCTAGGAACTACGAGAAATAAGGCAAGAATACTAAGCACCCAGCCATCAGGTACAAGGTGTTGTGAAAATTTATAATTTCTATAGAACTGGCTGCTTTTGATGTTAAGAATTTATGCATGTGTTCTCTTGATCTGTAATAACAAGAGGAACAGGAAAGATGGCTAAAGCTAGAAATAATTAGCTTGATAAAAGTACATTCTAAGTAGCAGAATGCATCTGCTTAAGTAACATGATGATAATCAATAGGGTCTCTGACTGCCTGGTTAGTATAAAAAAATGAGTGAAAGGCTCAGTGCCCTAGCTCCGTGAGTAGGGCGCCAGCCACATACACTACACTGAGGCTGGCAGGTTTGAACCCGGCCTGAGCGCCAGCTAACCAACAATGACAGCTGCAACCAAAAAAAAAAAAAAAAAAAAAAGTAGCTGGGTGTTGTTGCAGGCACCTGTAGTCTCAGCTACTTGGGAGGATGAGGCATGAGAATCGCTTAAGCCCAAGAGTTGGAGGTTGCTGTGAGCCGTGACACCATGGCACTCTACTGAGGGTGGCATAGTGAGACTCTGTCTGAAAACAAACAACAACAACAACAAAAAAAACTAAGTGAAAATTTTTTGTTTATAATATTTCTTTAAAACTTGCTATTATAAAAATAACTATGTGTATATGAAGACTTTTAGTAATGAACTAAATAAAATACAAACAGAGTAAGAAAGGAGATGTAACGTTAGTAAACTTCATAACAAAATAAGGAAAATCCACTCATAATTAATACCTTATTTTCAATAACTGAAGTTATCCAGGATTCACAATTATAAGTATGTACAATTATATTTTCATAGCCATCCATTAATTTGGCGTCACCTTTGTTAAGAACCGATTTACAAATGGCCTTCTCAAGTTGCCCACTGCAGGGCTCCAAATGAACAGGTTTAATTCTTGGCTTGCATTTTTCTGCATAGATATTGATGACAAAAGGACATGCCTGGTATGGAAGAAAAAGCAAATCTTGTTTTAGCCTTTTGATAGAATTTAAAATAAAATATCTTATTAGTATGTTTATCCTATGATTTAAGGAGATACAGTAAACATTCCAGCCTATCCTTCTGATAAACTTTCAGTAGAAAATTTTAGTGCTATGAATTAAGTAATAAAAATGCATGAAATTCAGGTGGCACCTGTGGCTCAAAGGAGTAGGGCATTGGCTCCGTATGCCGGAGGTGGCGGGTTCAAACCCAGCCCTGGCCAAAAACTGCAAAAAGAAATGCATGAAATTTTTACTTTTTGGTAGCATATTAACCAGCATGTTCATAGGAGAAGGAAAGAAACTATAACTTCTGGTAAAACAGTAATGCAGTACCTCCTTTAAGCCATGATACCATCCGTCCATTTGATTCAGTACTAACAAATATCATGACACTTAATTTCTTTTTCTAAGTTTAAGGCTACTGAAAAATTCAACAAAGGGCTCTAAAGAAATTATGTTTACAACTGAAACCTAATGTAAAGATATAGAGTGCTGATTAAATTTAGAAAAATAAATTTACAGTTTAAACTTAGTCTAAAAACACTTCTAAAATCTAAGATCCAAAAATAGTTTCTGCATTTGGAATTGAATTTTCCTAATGTTTTCCTTTAGTCTTTGCAATACCCACAACATGATGCATGCAGTAGCATTTCCCACCCCATCCAACACAGTCTCTTGCTTTCTTCGCACAGTTGCTCCAGCTACTCTGATCTCACAAATCCCACAGCACATGAAGCCGTTTGCCTGAAGTGCTCTTTCCACTTGGAAGAGTCTCCTCATATCTTTTCAGACGAGCACCTCTTCCTCCTCCTTTAAGCTAAAGGTTAAGTGCTACCTCTGCAGAAAGATCTGCCCTGGCCTACCTTCCCCACCGTTCCTCCACTGCCTGCCTGCCTGCCTGCCTGCCTGTCTGTCTGTCTGTCTGTCTGTCTGTCTGTCTGTCTGTCTATCTATCTATCTATCTATCTATCTATCTATCTATCTATCTATCTATCTATCTATCTAATTTTTGGAGACAGAGTCTCATTTTATAACCCTTGGTAGAGGGCCAGGGCATCATAGCTCACAGCAATCTGAAACTCTGACTCAAGTGATCCTCTTGCCTCAACCTCTCAAGTAACTGGGACTAAAGGCGCCTGCCACAACACCTGGCTGTTTTTAGAGACAGGGTCTCACTCTTGCTCAGGCTGGTCTCAAACTCCTGAGCTCAGGTGATGTCACCTGCCTCAGTCTCCCAGAGTGCTGGGATTATAGGCGTGAGCTACCATGCCCGGCCCACTGTCTTTCTCTACTACACCTCAGGCTTGTTCTTTTCAGAACACTTTTGAAATGATTTTATTTATTTCCCATTTAATTAATCATCCTTTTTTATAGAAAATAAATTCCATAAAGGGAGGAATTTTAACTTTTAAATTCATTATTATATCCTCAGTGCCTCTTACTTACAGACACATCACACAGTTAAGTATCCAATAAGTATGTGTTGAATAAATTCACATACACTGATACACTGATGGTCATGTTTGGGATGGGAGTGGGGTAAAAGATAAAAACTCTGAAGTTAATTTAGCAGAATATCAAGAGAAGCCGGATGCGGTAGTATAGGCCTTCCTAACAAAGACCTTTTAAGATGTGTTACTTCTAATGACTATTCAAATATTTATACCCTTTGGTTGAGTTAAACTCATAACCAGTGCTTTAAAAATGGCAAAACATTACCAGAATCTATTCCATACTTGCTTGAGCCCAGGAGTTCAAAGCTACAATGAGCTATGATCATACCACTACACGCCAGCCTGGGTCAGACCTTATCTCAGAGTGTCTCCTTATCTCAGAGTGAGACCTTATCTCAAAGGAAAAATACAAATAAATAAAAATAAAGGAGGAAAGAAAAGAGGGAAAACTAGACATGAGAATTTTCCTTATCAATATTTAGTGAAAGAGCAACTATTAACTTGTGGTGATAGAAGGGAAATGCCCTTGTAGCAAGGTAAGAAAGAAGTTATGTCGCTCTTTGACAGAGGATCTGGCTTTGATAGGTTGATATAGGGTAGGCATAATCTATTAATTCTAAAACCTAAATTTGATAATTTAATAAGAAAAAGTAAACTAAAAACAACTGACTGTGCCTGACTGTGAAAGAAAAAAAAGTAAAAGAAAAATTGAGAGTAAGTTGTAGAAAGGTTAAAATTAAGAACTTTGTCTTGGGTGGCGCCTGTGGCTCAAAGGAGTAAGGCACCGGCCCCATATGTCAGAGGTGGTGGGTTCAAACCCAGCCCCGGCCAAAAACTAAAAAAAAAAAAAAAAAAAAAGAACTTTGTCTTGGGTTAGTAAGAATACTCAAATATGTCATTTCCAACAATTCTTTCCCAAATCCTAACCTGTAGCTAAAAATCTGGTTATTCTTTGTGAAATAATACCTACCAATGTTATAGATAGGACTTACTTCCAGACAAGATTGACTATAGTTCCTATGATCAAATTATAAATCATTTGGACATTAGATTACTTTTGTTATATATGATTCGACAAATTATCAAAGACATAGCTCTGGTTCTTGAATCCCAGTGGGCAAAAGATTTCAGAGACATATTCAAACCAACTAGAACAGAGTTTATAAAATTAGAGATTGATTCTTCCTAGATTGTCATAAACCTTTCTGTTGTTTCTTTTCCCCCAAAACATGAAAATATTAGTTAATATACCCCAAGTGACGTAAGACACATCCAGGAAACCTCATCACCTATACCTTAATTTAATAAGCAGATAACCTCCTTGCCACAGAGTAATTATAACATAAACATCAATTAAATCAGTCAGCAAAAACATCTTTAGATTTTATATGAATCACTGAAATAAAATGGTACCAAATTTTTACATCAATTATGAATTGTTATTTTTTCTTTCTTGTATTACATCTGCCAGCATTTTAACAGTCTGAATACAACTCTGTCCCTTACTAAACAAAGAGAAGCTCCTCATTGTCATTCTATAAATCCAGAAATATCCAATTGACATAGAAATCTGGGATGCTTCCCAGTAGCAGTAGAGATTAGACATGTGATAACACAGTTTCTCTCTATAGGGGATCTCACTGTGTTGCCTAGGCTGGTCTTGAACTCCTAGACTCAACATTCCTCCTATTTCAGCCTCCTGAGTAACTGGGATTATAGGTATGTGCCATTATGCCTGGCTGAACATGGTAACATATTTTGGATGATCTAATACCAAATATTAAATTGTTTGTTGATGAGTCTTTTTTTTTTTTCTTTGAGACAGAGTTTCATTATGTCACCCTTGGTAGAGTGCCATGGCGTCACAGCTCACAGCAACCTCAAACTCTTGGGCTTAAGCAATTCTCTTGCCTCAGCCTCCCAAGTAGCTGGGACTACAGGAGCCCACCATAACACCTGACTATTTTTTTTGTTGTCATTGTCATTGTTGATTAGCTGGCCTGGGCTGGGCTCACACCTGCCAGCTCAGTGCATGTGGCTGGCGCCGTAACCATTGTGCTACTGGCGCTGAGCCTATTGATGGGTCTTGTACTGAAAAATAAAAATGGTTAATACTAGGCTTGAGAAGCAGTAAGTAGCCTAATGTCTTTTGCGAAATCTATTTCCTTAGCAGAAGCCAAATTGTTCAAATGACTAAAATATGGGTATCTCTAAAACACATCAAATTTCTAAAGTAAAAGAGTAAAATACATAAACATATAATCATAAAAAGGTAGCTATGTCTTTAAAAGTATTGACTTGAAATGCTATAGAAAAAAGGAAGTTTTTTTCACTTTCTCAGGTCCACTTTAAAAATGAACAATAAAGACAGCAATTGATACTTAAATAACTACTAGCAGAAAAGATGTGACTCAAAGTAAAAAGGGTATTATAGAAGCTAGTATACTATGCTCTACATACTAGACAAAAACTTCAAAAGCACTATAGAAACACTTTTGATATACTATAGAAATACTTTAACAGATGAGCCCTGTAAGCAGCTCTGAATAAAGTCCCTGTATGGGACTTTTACCCTGAACAAGAAGTTCAGAGAATGCCATTATAGATATACACCCTGCCAAATTCTCAAAAAACACTGGAAACAACTTTGTTGTAAGAACCATGAGGGTAAGATTTGGTAAAAGCAGACTGACCACCTGACACACGGTAAAACCCTCCAAGAAACAACTCATTCCAATGGGGACAAATTAGCTTTAATAATCAACACTGGGGAAAACTTTTCTAGGAAATAAAGCGGAAATAAAGTGGTCAGTCTGTGCCTTATCTGTAATTAAATTAACCTGGACAAATTGTAAAAGTGGGTCATGAACTGAGACTATGCTTTTGAGGTTGGGCGCGGCGGCTCATGCTTACAATCCTAGCACACCGGGAGGCTGAGGTGAGTGGATTGCTTGAGCTCACGAGTTCAAGACCAGCCTGAGCAAAAGCAAAACCCCGTCTCCACTAAAAACAGAAAAACTGAGGCAAGAGAATCGCTTGAGCCCAAATTTGAGGTTGCTGTGAGGTATGATGCCATAGTACTCCACCCAAGGTGTCAGCTTGAGATTCTGTCTAAAATAAAATAAGAAATAAAATAAAATAAATAAAATAAAATAAAATAAAATCCCCTTTGAGCATTTCCATATTGATTTTATAAAATTGCCTTTCCGTCTGCAGTTCATGAATATGAAATAATGGATTATTCTGTTGTCATGGTAACACAAGCCATCAGAACTGGTTTTAAACTTGTTTTGTTGATCAAGACCAGCCTGAGCAACTTTTGTAAAGCAACCAATGTTAGCTCCTCTGTTTTGAAAGTCAGTAAAGCAACCAATGTTAGCTCCTCTGTTTTGAAAATCAGGAAATCAAAGGTAAATTCATATCGATAAATACATCACTAAGTGCCAGCCGATCACAGTCTCAACAAAGTGACAGTGCTTTCCCCAGATGCTATCAACTCATTTACACTTCTAAAAGCCAGGCAATCCCTGAACTGCATGTCTCCCTGCAGCTCTATAAAATGAAACAAAGCACTTTTCTCACAGCAGAAACCGTGCCTGACCAGCACAGCTCTGCTTTATAATAAGCTATACATTTGGCTTTGCCTTTTCGTTCCAGTTATTCAGTGATACTCTCATCATCCTCTGATACTTTCCAATGTATACTGTGTTTTTCTACCTTTTGAATTCTAAATGACATGAATATATTACCTATTCAATAAATAAATAAAATTAGAATTAAATAAGATTTTATCACAAAAAGCCTTCTTGCCTATGTTTTTGAAGGCAAATAAAATCAGTAAATGTTGTAAAAAGTCTTAAAATGCTCTTAACTAATTTGTCTGTTAGGCAAAAATGGGCAGCAGAAACAGTATTGTTCATAGATTAGATGCTGATTTTATGCCCTGGTTAAAACATGAGACTCACTGAACCCTAAGTTAAAGCAGGATGTAAAAAGGTACTGTAACTATATTCACCCTCATTACAAAAATGGCCAAAAAAAAAAGAGAGAGAACTTCCAGAAAATAGGCTTATGAGGGATGATAAATGATGTCAAAACTAGGAATTAAGCCAAAGTCTCAATGCACCTATCAGTTAAAATTTGTCAACACTAGTGTTGTCCTCTTAATTTGATTCAGATATTATTTTTAATTTTACAAGTATAAACAAATATATCTAATTATTATTATTATTATTATTTTATTATAGATAAAAATATGCACCATAGATGTGGCCCGACCCATCACCCTCCCTCCACCCAAACCTCCCCCCTCCCTTCCCCTTCCCTGGTCCTTTCCCCATAGTCTTAAACAAATATATCTAACATGTAGCCTGTAACTGAAACTCTTAAGTTCTATATTATAAATCTAGCACAAGAATAGAAAATTTAAGAAGGCCTAATTTTTATTACTTCTCTGGTTTATACAAGTCTTATTCAATTTCTATTACTATCACTATTACCATACCCACACAGAGCCTTGTATGAGCCACTGTTCGAAATGTTTTACAAATTTTAACACAAGAAATATCTGTTATAGAAAGATTAGAATTCCAAATTCTCATGTCTACATGGTTTTCCATGTTATAAGAGTATTTAATCCTACTAGGACAAAGAATTTCCCTATATAAATGAGAATTCAGTCATTCAAGACACCTGTAAATATAAAGGATACACATTTTTATTACCAATTTTTGGTTTAATATTTTATGTTCAAACTCTTGTCTCTGAATTATTTAATGATTGGCAGTAACTAATTGTCGAGTAAGAACAGAAATTGTATAAACTAGCAGAATTCACTTATACAATAAAGTTCAAGGATTTGAGTACCTAATTCAAATGTCCTATGTCAGGAAACGTTCATGGGGTAAAGTATTACATACACTAAACCCACTGGCAGAACCTCAGGACTGCTTTACCTCTGTCAACTGCAGGGCTTTATTATAGCCCATCGAGTGCAGAGTCACCCACAGGTCGCGAGGGTCTCCTTCTCTGTCGTTGGCTTCCATTAAATTCAACTCCATAAATCCTTGTCTTGTTAGTTCATTTTTCTTAGTATCAAAATTCTCTGTTAAAACAACCAAAAGTTTCTTATATAATTTTAAAATTCATACATTTAATAAAATGTCTATTATTTATTATTCACAAATGTTTACGAGCTGTCTTAACCAGGAATGAGAATGGCTCAAAACATGCTTCAGAGCCACCCTGCTGGTTTCTCACAACTCAGCACAGGCAAATCACAGAACATGGTTTGGTTTTTCAGCAAATCCTGAAGTTATAAATTGTGCGAATATATTCTAAAATTAGAGGAAATTGTAATTTTCCTATGTGAATTCCAAACCACCTGCTCACTTACAGTATATACTGATAACATATTTCAATAATTAAAATGCTTCACATGTATCTGCCACTTAAACCCAGCAGAAATTGGATGAAGTTGATATAACAACCTTCAAACTACCAGAATTTCAAAAGGGGAGATATGGATTGTGCCAGATTTAAGGAGACTACTACATGGCTATTTCCTCTAAGTTTAAGCAAATTGTCCCTGAACTTGAAAGACTGTTAGATAATGGGGAACATTTTGGAGTCCATGAATCAACTACATTTTCCTAGGCAGGTCTAAGTGCCCATTTTAACAGTACTTATGAGCAAAACTAAGTTCCCCTAGAAATATCCACACACATATAATTTCTAAATTTATCTGTGACGTGGATAGTAAGTAGCCATTTCTTACGGATCACATTTTGTTAACTGTCTTGCAAGAAGAAATTATATTCCAACTCCTAGAATCTGTAATATACTCAAGAGAAATGGGTATTCACATTTGAGATAGCATCTCTTTTGTATGTATTATTGTGAGAAAAGCAGCAGAAACATAATTGCCTAAAACTGACTGATCAATAGTTCAAAATGTTTAGAGTCGAAAGTGATTCATAACTTTTACAAGAAAAAAAAAACTACCTATATACTCGAGTATAAGCCGAGTTTTTTTGGCACAAAATTTGTGCCGAGTTTGGGTTTTTCGGCACAAATTTTGTGCCGAAAAAACTTGGCTTATACTCGAGTATATACGGTAAATCAAGACTGAATTTGATTATGGAGATAACTGATAGCCACAAAAATGGAAGTTGGAATTACCATGTAATAAAGTGACATGAAAAATTAATATTTGATATACAATACAAAGAGAATATAAAAATATATCTAGATACTGTACTGTGAGAGTATCAATAACTAATCCACTTTTAAAACTTAAAATTCTTAATCCTTATTATGTTTTAAAACATTAACTGCTAACTCCAAGACTCACTCTGAAGCTACAGTGATCACGTGGTGTGGTTAGAGAACTGACAACTCCATCACTGAAGCAGCACAAAGTGCCCAGGGCTAGATCTAGTGAGTATTATCTAATCAACTATTTGACAAAAGAGCAAAGGCAATTCAATGAAGAAAACATCACCTGTTCAAAAAATGGTGCTGAAACAGTGGACATCCATATGCAAAAAAAAAAAAAAAAAATTAAATCTTGGTATAGACCTTACACCTTTCACAAAAATCAACTCAAAATGGGTCACAAACCCAAAGGTAAAACACAAAACTATAAAACTTCTAGACAATAATACAGGAGGAAATCTATGCAACCTTGGGTTGGTGATAGAGTTTTAAATACAACACAAAAGTATACAAAACCAAAAGCATAATCCATGAAGTAAAAATTGTGAAGTGAGATTTTATTAAAATTAAAAATTTCTGGTCAAAAACACTCTTAGAGAATGAAAAGACAACGCCATGTGTGGTGGATCACGCCTGGAATCCCAGCACCTTGAGAGGCTGAGGCAGAATGATTGCCTGAGGCCCAGAGTATAAGAGTACCCCATCTCTGCAAGAAAATAAGAAAAATTAGCCTAATGTAGTGGTGTTTGCCCATAGTCCCAGCTACTCTGGAGGTTGAGCCATGAGGAATCACTTGTGCCCAGGAGTCTGATCCTGCCACTACACTATAGCCAGGGTAACAGAGTGAGACCTCATCTCTAAAAAGGCAAAATAAAATAAACAGAATGAAAAAAAAAGCCACAGACTAGGAGAAAGTACTTGCAAAGTACACGTCTGATAAAGGACTTGTATTCAAAATATATAAAGAATTTTTAAAACTCAACAATAAGAAAACAAACATCCCAACTGAAAAATGGGCAAGGCCAGGTATCACGGCTCTTGCCAGTAATACAAGCAGTTTGAGAGACCAAGAGGATTGTTTGGGGCACAGAGTTCAAGACCAGCCTGGGCAACATTGTCAGACACTGTCTCTCTAAAAGAAAAATAATTAGCTGGGCATGGTAGCATTACCCTATAGTCCAGCGGTTCTCAACCTGTAGGTCGTGACCCCTTTGAACTGTATTAAAGGTTCACAGCATTAGGAAGGTTTAGAACCACTGCATCCCAGCTACTAGGGAGGCTGAGCTGGGAGGACCACTTGAGCCCAGAAGTTTGAGGCTTCAGTGAGCTAAGACCCCCCAAGTGTACTCCAGCTTGAGCAACAGGGCAAGACCTTAACAAAAAAAAAAAAAAAAAAAAAAAAAAAAAAAGACTAGGTGTGGTGGCTCATACATGTAATTTGAGCACTTTGGGAGGCCAAGGCAGGTGGATTGCTTGAGCATTCAAGTTAAAGAGCAACCTGAGCAAGAGTGAGGCCCTCTCTACTAAAAATAGAAAAACTAGCTGTGGCTGGGCACCTGTAGCTCAGTGGTTAGGGCGCTGGCCTAGTTAGCTCTAGGCCTAGTGGGTTCAAACCTGGCCTAGGCCTGCTAAACAAAAAAAAAAGAGCCGGACATTGTGGCAGGCACCTGTAGTCCCAGCTACTAAGGAGGATGAGACAAGAGGATTGCTCAAGCCCAAAGTTGGAAGTTACTGTGAGCTATGATGCCACAGCACCTACTTAGGGCAACAGAGTGAGACTCTTGTCTCAAAAAAAAAAAAAAAAAGAAAGAAAGAAGAAACTGGTGCCTTGATTGCCTTGTAGAAGGTAACTGAGTGCTTGGAAACCATTGTGGAAAAGAGAAATCTTTGTGAACATATCAAAAAATAAGAGCAGAGCTGCACCTGTGGCTCAAGGAGTAGGGCGCTGGCCCCATATACCAGCGGTGGTGGGTTCAAACCTGGCCCTGGCCAAAAAATAATAATAATAAATAAAATAAATTAGACTGGAAAAACTAAGTGCAATTAAAAACAAATTTTTTTTTTAAAATGGGCAAACGATCTAACAGACACCACACCGGAGAAGATGTACAGATGGAAAATAAGCACATGAAAAAATGCTCAGTATCGTATGTCATTTGGGAACTGCAAATTAAAACACAGTAAGTTACAACTGCATACTTACTAGAACAACTAATATCCAAAGAACTAACGGTACTGAATGCTGATGAGAATGTGGTACAACAGGAATTCTCATTCATTGATGATGGGACTGCAAAATGGTACTGCCATGTTGGAACACATTTTGGTAGTTTTTTCAAAGCTAACTATAGTTTTACCATACAATTACTAAAGGGAAAACTTATGTCTGTATAAAAATATGCATATTAATGTTTATAGCAGCTTTATTCACATTTGCCAAAAACTGGACCCCACCAAAATGTCCTTTACTAGGTGAATGCAAACACAAATGGTAGCATGTCAACAGAATGACACGTCATTCAGAAAGAAAGAGAAATAAGCTATCAAGCCACAGTAAGACATGGAGAAACCTGATATACAAATTGCTAAGTGAAAGAAGCCGGTCTGATTCCAGCTATATGACATTCTGGAAGAGGCAAAACTATAGAAACAGTAAATCAGTGGTTTGCTGCAATGATTTAGGGGGTAAACAGGCAGCTGAGTAAGCAGAGCACGGGGATCTTAGGGCAGTGGGACTATTAATGACAGTATAATGGTGGGCACATGATATTATGTACTTGTCCTAATAATAAAGTGTCAATATTCATTCATCCATTGTAACAGATGTACCATACTCATGCTAGATACTAATAAGAGGGGAAACTTGGGAGCAAGGAGGGATAGATACATGGGGATCTCTATATATTTCTATTCAATTTTTCAATAATCCTAAAACTGTTCTAAAAATAGAATCTATTAATAAACAAAATAAAAATGTAAAGGTAATTCTAAATTTAAAAAACGTTTATTAAAACAATCTTTTTTTTCTTTTTTCTGAGACAGAATCTCATTATATCGCCCTTGGTAGAGTACCCTTGCATCACAGCTCATAGCAACGTCAAACTCTTGGGCTCAAGCGATTCTCTTGCCTCAGCCTCCGGAGTAGCTGGGACTACAGGCACTCACCACAATGCCTGGCTACTTTTAGAGATGGGGTCTCACTCTGGCTCCGGCTGGTCTCAAACCCGTGAGCCCAAGGGATCCATCCGCCTTGGCCTGAGCCACCATGCCCAGACTATTAAAACAATCTTACAGATAATACATGTTCTTATTATCAAAGGGAGGAATAAGAACAATTAATATTACATGTGATGAGAAAGATAAGCATTTCAGAATATTAAAAGCTCCTTTCTTTGCAGTACGGTTAGTGTTGGTGAAGGTACATGCCCCCCAAATCAATTTTCAGGTCAATAATTTTTAGAGACTTTTGATTGCATGGAGTTCAAGGTTGTGAAAAAGAACAATCTGGACTTGAAACCTAACTGTAAAACTATCTTGCTGTGTAAGGTGGTCAGGTTACTTAATTTGATTCTTTTTCTTTCTAAAGTGACAATAATATAATACTACCAATAATACAGAGTTGATGTGTAGAAATGCTTAGATCAGTGCCTGGTATATGGTATGCTCTCAAAAATCACAAACTACCAACTCTGCCAATTTAATCAAGTTATTAAAGTAGAATATAATTCTCAACAACTTTACCATTAGAAAATCCTAATTATGATCTCTTCTTATGGAATGTGCCAACTAGAGTGCCAACAAACAGAATTAAAAGATTATATCATTAAAGTTACAAAATGACTGTATCTTTCTAGAGATAATACTGTTATGTGTATTATAAATCTTATTAAACAAAGTTTATTATAAATCACGTATTTCTTGCTACTAATTATTTTAATTTTCAGCTAAAAAAAGATACACTAAAATACATCCTTTCCATTAACAGTATTATATTTCTCCCCTACCTGCTGTGTAGAGAAGCTGACTCCCACCTGGCTCACTGACTTTGCCAGGCGTAGACCCCTGACAGCACATTCCTCTCTCCTGACTACATGCTGACCTCCTCATACTTCCTGTCCTATGAGCAACGGTTGGCTATGGCTTGTTGGCTTAGCTCTCGGATCTTGCAGGCCTTGGCTTAAACACACAAGTCCTACCCTCTTCTCAGACTCCTCCTGAGTGACGACTAACTCTGGCCTCATTCTCAGTGATTTTCTTTGTCCATATTAGCATGTTTGGCTTCAATCCTTCCATGGATGGACCTTTTTAATTCAACTCAAATACAAAAATTATCATAAATTCTTAACATGGGCAAGGCGCAGTGGCTCATGCCTGTAATCCTAGCACTCTGGGAGGCTGAGGTGGGTAGATTGCTTGAACTCAGGGGTTCAAAACTACCCTGAGCAAGAGTTAGAACCCATCTCTACTAAAAATAGAATAACTGAGGCAAGAGGATCTCTTGAGTCTAAGAGTTTGAGGTTGCTGTGAGCTATGATGATGCCACAACACTCTACCCAGGGTGAAAGAGGTGAGGTTCTGTCTCCAAAAAAAAAAAAATTCTTAACATGCATAAACAACGTTGTGGAAACCTTAAATTTTAAGTAAAACTCTCCAGTGGTTCTCAATCTTCCTAATGCCAAAATGTATTCTCATTGTTAGAAAGGGGCCCACAGGTTGAGAACTGCTGCTAGCCCATTAGCTCTTTGCTGCCCTCTTTTGGGCACAATTTGTGGCTCGTGGCCACTTTCGGCCCAGTGATGAGTTCAGATAGTTTTTTATCTTCTAAGCCCCAAAGACCAAAGGCTAAAAACTGAAATTATGATTGAGTAATTCACACTTTCTTTTAACTTGATGATTATACCAACTACTAGTTTAACAAAAATAATTATTTACATTTTTATGATCTATAAACAATGCTACTATTTTTAAATTGTCACTAAATGCTATAATATTCATGAAGAAAGAAAAAGTTTGGTTTTTTTACTTATTAGGTGTGAAAGGGACGTGTGTGTGTGTGTGTGTGTGTGTGTGTGTTTTCTAACATGTCCACTAAGAAAAAGAATTGTGTTTACCTCTGCAGATAGCCCAAGCATCTTCATGACATTTCTCACCACTCGTTCTCAATTCAAAAAAGTTATATTCTTCAAGGCTAAGAAGACCATTTCCATCTAAATCAATCACTTCAAATATATCTGATAAAGTAGACCTAAAATTATAAAAATAGCAAATTATTTATCTCTAAGGCAATTAGACTAAGGAAGATTTCTATAAGGATAACTTTCAAAAGGAAGTAATATCACGGCATTAAATAATTTCTATAAAGTTAATATATCCAAATACTGTTTGGCTCCGTCTGGTATTACAGGAAGTAAACAAGTTTCTAAAGTAACCACAGCATCTCAACATATAGAACTGAATGAACAGAGCAGCCTCCTCCTGTTTCCCGTTCTGCAATCTTTCTTCTTCCTCTTTACCGACAGCTATCTTACAGTGTATATCTAGTCCAAGGCAGGGAACAACTACCTAAGTTATTTTTTGGCAGTTTATGGCCGGAGCTGGGTTTGAATCCACCACCTCCGGCATATGGGGCCAGCGCCCTACTCCTTTAAGCCACAGGTGCCACCCCCCTCCCTTTTTTTTTTTTGAGACAAAGCCTCAAGCTATCACCCTGGGTAGAGTGCCATAGCATCACAGCTCATAGCAACCTCCAACTCCTGGGCTTAAGCGATTCTCTCGCCTCAGCCTCCCGAATAGCTGGGACTACAGGCGCCCACCACTACGCCCAGCTATTTTTTGGTCGTAGTTGTCACTGTTTGGCAGGCCCAGGACAGATACAAACCCACCAGCTCTGGGGTATGTGGCTGGCACCTTAGCCACTTGAGCTGTAAGTGCTGAGCCATACCTAACCTTTGCATTTCATATTTAGGCAGTTACTTATATCAACTGTGCAACTAGCAGGATTTATTTCTAAAGGCAGTTATCTAGCAGGGGAGAAATTACTGGATGTGTGACTAAAGTTGATTTGCCAAACGTATGGCATATAAGTGAATGGCAATCCCAGACCCATGAATGGAAGATCATTTTCAGATGCCTAGAAAGTAAGCTGTTTGGTTTTGTTTCTGGTATATATTTATGGTATATAACATGATTTTTTGGATATATGTATACAATGTCCAGTGACTAAATCAAGCTAATTAACATATCTATTACCACATATACTTACTTTTTGTGGTGAGAACATTTAATATCTACTTTCTCAGTAATTTTTAGGTATATAATACATTGTCTTTACTATAATCAACATGTTGTACAATAGATCTCCTGAATTTATTCCTCTTATCTAACTGAAATCTTACATCTTATGACCAATATTTCTCCTACCCCAGCCCCTTCCCCTTAGTAACCATCTTTCTACTCTTGTTCCTACGAGTTTGACTTCTTCACTCCCACATGGAAGTAAGATCGTGTCGTTCGGGTATTTGTCTTTTTGTGCCTGGCTTATTTCACTTAGCACAACGTCTTCCAGGTTCACCCAGGTTGCCATAAGAATAACTGAGCTAGAATCTCAGGATGGGATGGGGGCTGGCCAAAGGAAAGGGGGGAAGACAGGTTACTGATATTCATCTAGTCTAGATGTAGACTAGACCCCAAAACAAAACTTACCTAAACTCCTTTGTAAGAAATAATTCCCCTGTTTCATCTCTATCCACAAGTCGGGCTTCTTCTGTTACTGGTTTTACTTCTTTCCTCAGCCTACAGCCCGTTGTGGAAGGAATTAACCAGTAAATTCCAGGTCCTAGTTCACCAGTCCACCCAAATACCTTTTTGCAAAAGAATTATACAAACAACCATGAGATTTTCTTTTGAAAAAGAGGCATTAAAAATGAGGTTTTAACTTCAATTCTACTGAAGTTCTATTAGTCTTTTAGAGGATTTAAATTATTTTTGTTAATGGTAACCCATTACAAGACCACTAAATATATTAAACAAATGCCTAAAACTATAGGAGGTTAAGAAATTATAGTAGAAACTCTTAAGTTGATCACCCAAGGCAATGTAACAAACTGGTCAACATACAGAGCTGATCAACATAAGGAACTGGGCAGCTGTACCACTGTGTCCACGTGGTTCACGTGCAGTCTATGAAAACTAGGTCAATGTAGGGAAGTGGTCAGCTATGGAGGTTCTACTGCATATATCTCCTTTTTAAAAAATTTTTGTTGCATATATTGTCTAAATCTTCCCTAATAATCTTAAAAAATTTGTGATACAAATATCTTCAACAGGAAGCAAAGAGATAAATCTAGGATAATTTTTTAATGTAAATCCTGACCTTCTTTAAAGAAAGGTAGTATTATTTCAGGTTTCAGTTTCCTAATTTAATTCAAATACATATGTATAAATTTGTAAACCAGAGTTCAATGACATAAAATAAAAATTAAATATATTTATAAAGGGTTCACTATTAATCATTTTTCTAAGAGTGCAATTACGTAGATAAAAGCACTAAAATTTTATGTAATATGGACCATAAAACAAGTTGCAAAATCCCAGGTAAATCTGCCTTATATGAAATTCTCTGTCACTGGGCCTACAGAAAGATTAAACACAATATTGTGTAAGCCTTTGAATAGTATTATTTCTGTTGTTGAGTAGCACATGTATTTTGTAGTCCTCATAAAATAAATAGCCACATTTATCTGTCTGCCTCACATATTTGGCCTCTGAGTAAATTTATAATTAGAAAAGATCAGAACAATGGGCAACATATAAAATATTTAATGCTTATATAAAAATATTTAAAAGGGTTTCTTCATATCAATCTATTTTTATTTTTTTTTATTTTTTTTTTATTTTTTTATTGTGGAGAAGGGGCAGGGAAAGAAGGTGGGGGAAGAGGTGAGTGACAGGGTCGGGCCAGTGGCATGGTACCACATTGGCCATATCAATCTATTTTTGAACTCATAATAAGAAGCCAGTCCTGAGGATAGCAATCTTAAGGTTTTTCTGTTTTGCCATAGTAATATAAGTAAGACAAACATCTACAACAACTTTTCCAAAGTCTTGAATTGCTTGTATGTAGGGGGAAAAAATCTACTGCCATCAATCTTTTTTACTGAGTATATAAAAAAAATGTTCATGTGTGTGTCATCAGGGCATTTAGAGAAAAGCAAAGTACAACGTCACACAACTTGTAAGTTACAAAGCCATAGCCAGGTGAGGTGGCTCATGCCTGCAATCCTAGCACTCTGGAGCTAAGGAGTTCAAGACCAGCCTGAGAAAGAGCAAGACCCTGTTTCTACTAAAAACAGAAAAACTAGCCAGGTGTTGTGGCAGGTGCCTATACTCCCAGCTACTCAAGAGGTTAAGTCAGGAAGATCATTTGAGCCCAGGAGTTTGAGGTTGCTGTGAGCTATGATGCCATGGCACTCTACCTAGGGCAACAGAATGAGACTTTGTCAAAAAAAAAAAAAAAAGTTATAAAGCCAAGATGCAAGACTGCCGTCAAACTTCAATATTTAAAAGACAGGGTCTTACTATGCTGAGGCTGGAGTACAATGGCTATTCACAGGCACAATCATTGCTCACCACAACCTCAAATTCATGGGCTCAAATGATCTTCCTGCCTCAGCCTCCCAGACAGCTGGGACTTTAGGCATGCACTACCATACCTGGCTCCTGTCCTTGATTCTTAACAAATCTCAAAACACAACAAATCTCTTTACAATTAATAAAACATATAATATCTATAGCACTTAAGTACAGAGTGCTAGGATTGCAGTACTTAAGTACTGTAGAAAGAACATAAAAGCTTTAAAAATATATAGAAAAACGATTATTTTTCATTCATACTGTATTTTTAAATTAAACATTAGAAAATAAATATGTATACTTCTCTATTTCGTAGTTCAGTAAAACACACGAGCTGTAGATTTGTTTGACTCTCGTTTTCCTTAAGAATATACAAGGCAGTATCAACTGATAACCAAGGGGACGGTTTTCCTATAAATAAAAAACCACGAACACCTTAAAATAAACAATCACTACTTACTCTTTCTGATCTAAAAAAAGAAGTTAATGGTGTCTTTCCCCTTTTGATTTTTTTTTAGAAATGTACATCTCATTTTATATGTAAACATCACAGCATTTGTAATAAGATACATAGCTATATATAGTGACCCCGTGAGAAACATTCTTTACATATTCACCTTCTATAAAATCCATAAATTAAAAAAACACCATAAATTTTCTTGAACTCATCAAGAGCTGAGGTTGCAGGACAACCCAGTAGCCTGAAATCCAAGGAAAAACAGATCTTTTTAGGGAGAGATGGGATGTAAACACTGGGTCACCTGAGGTGGAGCACAGGAGGAAGAGATATCAGACACATCTATATGCTGATAACCCCAGAATTTTTATCCCCAGCTAGGATCTTTTCTCTGAATTTCAGATATATATAACCAACTGCATATTTAACATTTCTACCTGGATTTCTATTTCTAAAACTGGACTCTCCCAATTCCCTTGAAAAAACTGTCCATCTGCAGCCTTCTTTATCTGTTAATGATAACTCTTTTCTCCCAGTTGCTCAGGTTGGAAACCTTGGAGTCATCTTGAACTCTTTTCTCCTCTCACATATCAAAATGAATCCTTAGAGGCTGGGCGTGGTATCACACCTGTAATCCTAGCATTCTGGGAGGCTGAGGTGGGTGGACGGCCTGATCTCAGGAGTTTGAGACAAGCCTGAGGAAGAATGAGCCCCCATCTCTACTAAAAATAGAAAAACTATTCCAGCAGTCCGGCGGGTATCTATAGTCTCAGCTATATGGGAGGCTGAGGCAAGAGGATCACTTGAGCCCAAGAGTTTAAAGTTGTTGTGAGCTATGACACCACAGCATTCTACCCAGGCTGACAAACGCACTATTAGTTCTCTCCTAGAATTCTGCAGTAACAGTAACACCCCAGTTGATTCCTTATTTTCTCCTGAGTATCCTTCAGCCAATTTTCAATATAGCAACCTGACTGCTCTTGTTAAAATGTTAACTCAGACTGTATTCTGCCTTCTACTCAAAATCCTCTAATGGAGTAAAGTTAGGAGAGTGTTGCTCCTTCCCTAACAGTAAGAAGTGAACGAAGTACAAAGCCATAAATTTCCTTGAACCCATCAGAGCTGAAGTCACAGGACAACTATGTGGCCTAAAATCCAAGGAGTAATGGGATGTGAGCAAGGGCTTACCTGGTGGATCACAGGAGAAAGAACGCTCAGGTACCATACAAGTGGAAGAAGAAGTATTTGAAGAAGTGCAGATAGAGAATTTTCTAAAAATGAAAGACAACATGCCACAAATCCAAGAAGTCCAGAGAATAACCAAGCAGGAAAAATACCAGAAAACTCAAAAACAAAACCCCATATAACACCATCAACAACAAAAGCAAAAACTACCTAGACACACATTTAAACTGCTGAAATTCACCGATAAAGAGAAAAATCTTGACTGCATCTAGATGGGAAAAATCTTGTAAAAATAAGGGGGAAATCCTCATTTCTCTGCTTAAAAGCCTAAGTCCTAAATATGATCCCCAAACCCCTGTATCTGATTTTTGTCCTTTTTCCCCGTGCCCTCCTCATTCACTGTGCCTCTGACCCTTTCCTCTCTGCTCCCAGTGCCAGCACTCGCAACTCAGAGCTCTACCTGGAAGGTTTCATCACCTCCTTCACTCTTCACCCAGCATTCCCACCACCCTTCCACACACAAAGCTTGTTCCCTGCCTTCTGTGCAAGACAACACAAATGGCTGCCCCCCTCCACAACCACAGCCCCTTGCAAGATGACCTGGCAGCTCTTCCTTCAAGAGATCATGCCTGTTCCCTCACACTAGGAATCCTGGCTGTCACTTGCTGTGAGTAACAGAAATTAACCTCTGGAAGTGCTATTCTGCGTCTGCTTTTCCCCCTCAAATCTAGGTTACATGACAGGAGTCCAGGCTAGCTAAATGGAGGACTAGCCATCACGAGGCAGAGTCAAGTGGTCCCAGCTGAGACCCAGTACATAGGAAAGGACCCCATCAAGCTGAGCAAAGTCACCCGCTGGCTAACTTGTAGCTGAACACAACTGTGTACACCAGCCCTATAGGGAAAAGCCAGTCCTAGGTAATCGATCTACTGACTAATGAGCAAACAAATGTTTAATTGTTTTCAGTGATGGAATTTTGGGGTAGTTTTTTTGCAGCAGCAGCAGCAGTTAATAATTGATAGACCTCTTTCAAATTCTTTGTTCATATGGCACCTTCTTACTGAAGCATACACTAACCACTTCATTTCAGTGGAAACCCAACATTCCCTGAGCACTTACAGTCCCTTTTTCTGCCCATGTTTTTCCTGTAACACTTATTCTCTAACATACCAGGTCACTTTTTAATAACTTTTATTATTTATTTCCCCCCTTAAGATGTAAGTTCATGAGGGCAGAGACATTTGACTTATTCACATTTTCATATATCCTAAACACCTACGTTGAGGCTTAACATATAAGGCCCTCACCAAATCTTTAATAAATAAGTAAAGGAACCTTATTCATGAGAATATAGAGAATTAACAAATACACTAAATTTGCAGGGCTATCTTGATTCTCTTCTCTGAAAAGTTACTATTATAATTATCATTTAAAAGTATTAAGTATCAAGTATTGTAAGTACCGTAGAAGATGTGCCGTGAAAACTTTCTGATGTAGGAGGGAAACAGAATGGAGGTGGAGGGGAATCCTCTCGTAAGAAAATGTTTATAGGTAAATATTATAAAAGAAAAATATTGAGTTAGATCAACCTTAAAGTTTATGTGGAAATCACCATTATAGACATCTTTTGTTAATTAAAAATTATGTAATAACTATTTTAGACACTAAAAATTATTGATTTTTATCTAAAAAATTACCATGAATTCAAAGATTATTAAGATTTTTGAAGTCATTGCCATAGGGCTTTGAAGATTAATTGATAAAGCTGAATTAGCTAGCAAATAAAAAGTTCATTCTATATAATAAGAAAAACATGTAACATTTTGTTCTTATTTTTAATAAACTATGCTTTAAACATATACACAAAGCAATTTACTTGCTTTGCATATGATAACATGGTCCATGTATATATAAACCCTGTCTTGATATGTAACCATTCTTTCTTAGGCAGATTATTTTCTTTACTAATTAGAACTATGGAATACCTACATAAATATTTTCAAAGAGGGTACAAATTCATCTTTCAAAAAACATATAGAAAATTTGAGCTTGCCTTCAACTTGACTCAGTTTTAATGGCTTAATTGTGAGATAAACCATGGTCCTCTGAGCTATTTGCATCCTGTATTGATGACTGATAATTTCACCATCTTCCTCTAAGAAGAAGCAACCTTTCGACTGTATGCATTGCCAGTCCTGAAATGAAGAAAAAAAAAATTCAACAATATTTATTAAATGTCTCTAGCATGCATAGTAATGAGGAAAAACTTCAAGAAGATATAAAAGAAACGTCAAATATAGCCAATGCTCTTCAGGATTGTGCAAAATAGTTAAGAAGCAAAAAAACAGACATGACACAATTCAGTTATAATTGGCAGAAATATACAGTTAGGACAAAAAAAAGAATTATGACGGTCTGACTATTAAGTTCATGAACTTACCACTGTCGACTTATATTGGCAGCACTGTACAAATAATTCACTAAGGTTTCACAACCTTGATATATCAGTGTTTCACAGCTGTGTTCGTGTCAACGTGTAGCAATGTCTTGCTGAGTGACATTCATTACTGTAGTTGCATGTTTTTGTGTGCTGTTGTGAGAATGTCAGAACTCGAATTAGAGCAATAAACAGACATTCACAAATTTCTTGTTAAAAATGGCAAGAATAGAGGTGAAATCCGGGATATGTTAGTCTAAGTTTATGGGATAATTCTGTAAAGAAAATAGCAGTGTACAGATGAATTAAACTTTTTTTTAGGGGAGAGAAAGCAACACTGATGGAGAGAGGTCAGGGCAGACAAAATCACTGCAAAAATTAATCAAATTGTGCATCAAAAGCATTGGCTGACTGCAAGAAGCATAGCAGACCAAGTAAACTTGATGGAGAAACAGGAAAATCTAAACTGGAAATCTTGGCTAACAACTCAGGGTTCTTGCATCACAACAATGCACCAGCTTACACAGCACTAACGGCAAGGGAGTTTTTGACAGTAAACAAGGAACTGTATTGGAATGCCCTCCCTACTCACCTGATCTGGCCCCCAGTGACCTTTTTCTTTACCCAAAGATAAAGAAAATATTGAAAAGAAGACATTTTGATGACATTTAGGACATTAAGGGTAAAATGACAGTAGCTCTGATGGCCATTCCAGAAAAATAGTTGCAAGACTGCTTTGAAGGGTAGACTAGGCATTGGCACCAGTGCACAGCTTCCCCAGAGGAGTACTTCAAAGATGACCATAGTGATGTTCAGCAATGAGGTATGTAGTACTTTTTCTAGCATGAGTCCGTGAAGCTAATTGTCAGACCTCGTATGTCAGATCTCATAATTAGAATTAAGTACAACTTGAAAATAGCACCTTTGGAAGAAAGTAAAGCATTTTTTATTGAAGTTATAGAAAACTACACCATTACTACTTTATCATTAGTAGGCTTGCCTACCTATAAGACATTTCTTTTCTACTTCCAAAAATAGAGTACTCATTAGACTCTGAAGTAACTTTATAAAGGAAGATGCTAGAAAATTATCTGTAAGGATTTTTTGATATTAAGCTTAAATCTTTAATAATATTGTTAATACTGAAAAGATGTGCATTAGCTCTATAACAATAATATCACGTCTTTTTAATCCATTACACAAAAAGATTTCCCATGGCACTAAAAAGATAAGACCAGAAATAATTTACATTGAAATTGATTTCTCACTTATCTTTTTAGAAGACAAAATTATCCTAATATACACTTATACCTCATTTTTCTATTTTAATATTTAATATGACTCATAATTATTTTCATCTTATTTTAATATATTTAAATAAATCTAAAAATTAAAAAATCCCTAGAACTCTGCCTTCCTACTTTGATTTTTCTATAATCCTTTCTAATAATGACCTCATATAGAAATTTATTTTTTACATTCTAATAAACACTATCTTACGTTCTTTTTAAATTTAATCTTATATCTGAAATATTTTGCTGTTAGAAAAGAACAAGGCTGGAGGACTTACGCTTTCTGATTTCAAAACTTGGTATAAAGCTACAGTAATCACTGGCATAAAGACAAACTAACAGATGAATAAATGGATTAGCCCATAAATTAAACTCTTGCATATATAGTTCAAATAATTTTCAACAGGGTGCTGCAATTAATAAAGGAAAAGGTAGTCAATAAATGTGGCTAGGAAAACTAGAGATCCCCATGTAAAAGAATGCATTTGGACCCTTACCTTATGCCATATATAAAAATGAACTCAAAATGAATTGATGATCTAAATGTGCTAAAACTGGCTCGGCGCCTATAGCTCAGTGAGTAGGGTGCCAGCCACATATACCAAAGCTGGAGGGTTCAAACCCGGCCCGGTCCTGCTAAACAACAATGACAGCTGCAACCAAAAAAAAAAATAGCTGGGCATTGGGGCGGGTGCCTGTAGTCCCAGTTACTGGGGAAGCTGCGGCAAAAGAATCGCTTGATTGTCGCAACCTCGTTGGAGGTTGCTGTGAGCTGTAACGCCACAGAACTCTACCCAGGGCGACACAGTGAGAAAACAAAACAAAACAAAACAAAAAACTGTAAAACCATACAGGGAAAGCTAATATTGAATTCAGCCATGCTTTACTTGATATGACTCCAAATCACAGGCAGCAAAAGAAAAATTGGGACAAATTGGACTTCATCAAAACTTCCTCAAAATTGAGCATCACTCTTGCACATCAAAGGACACTACTAACAGAATGAAAAGAAACCCATGAAATGGGAGAAATTATTTGCAAATCATATTCCTGAAAAGGGATTAACATCCAGACTATGTAAAGAATTCCTACAATTCAACACAAAAAACCAAACCACCAGAATAAAAAATGGGCATAAGAATTAACTGGCCAATTCTCCAAAGATGTACAGATGGTTAATAAACACACGAAAAGATGCTCAACATCACTAGTCATTAGGGAAAGGCAAATCAGAACCACATTGAGATACCACTCCACACCTGTTAGGATAGCTATTATTAAAAACAAAAATACAGTAAATGGGCTTGGCACCTGTAGCACAGTGGTTATGGTGCTAGCCACATGCACCAAGGCTGGTGGGTTCAAGCCTGGCTTGGGCCAGCTAAACAACAATGACAACTACAACAGCCGGGCGTTGTGGTGGGTGCCTGTAGTCCCAGCTACTTGGGAGGCTGAGGCAAAAGAATAGCTTAAGCCCAAGAGTTGGAGGTTGCTGTGAGCTGTGACGTCATAGCACTCTATTGAGGCTGACATAGTGAGACTCTGTCTCACCCCCCCCAAAAGGAGAGGGGGGCAGTGCCTTTGGCTCAGTGGGTAGGACGCCGGCCCCATATACCAAGGGTGGCAGCTTCAAACTCAGCCCCAGCCAAACTGCAACCAAAGTCCAGCAGTTGGAGGTTGCTGTGAGCTGTGACGTCATGGTACTCTACTGAGGGTGATAAAGTGAGACTGTCTCTAAAATAAAATAAAATAAAATAAAAAACAGTAAATAACAAGGATTGATGAGTATTTTGAGAAATTGAAACCTTGAAACCCTTATGCACTACTCATACAGATGTAAAATGGTGAAGACACTGTGAAAAACAGCAAGCTAATTCCTCAAAAAATTAACCAAGAATTCCACAAGATCTAGCAATTCTACTTCTAGGTGTATATCCCTCCAAAATGGAAAGCAGGGACTCAGTTTTTGTATTTCAATGTTTACAACATCCCTGCTCACGATATTCAAAAGGTGGAAACAATAAAAATGAAAGAATAAGCAAAATGTGGTATATACACACAATGGACTATTATTTAGTTTTTAAAAGGAATAAAATTCTGGCACATGCTATAAAGGTTCCTGGATGAATCTTGAAGATATTATGTAAAGTAAAATAAGTTAGACACAAAAGATAAATATTGTATGATTCTACTTATATGAGGTACCTAGACTGGTCATATTCAGGGAATCAGAAAGTAGAAAGTAACCAAAGGTAGTTAGTTGCCAGGAGTTGTGGGGAAGGGGAAATGGGGAGCTATTGTTTAATGGATGGAGTTTCAAATGAAAAAGTTCTAGAGATGGATGATGGTGATGGTTGCATAACAGTGTGAATGATGCAATATTCAAAAATTCAATTTAACTGAATTTAACTATGATTAAATTCATTTAATCATAGGTTGGTTGTTTAGGTCAAATGTGGTGGTTCTTGCCTTTAATCCCAGCACTCTAGGAGGCTGAGGCAGGTGGACTGCTTAAGCTCAGCAGTTCAGACCAGTCTCAAAAAGAATGAGACCTGTCTCTACTAAAAATAGAAAAATTAGCCAGCAACTGGTACCTGTAGTCCCAGCTGCTCTCTCGAGTCCAAGAGACTGAAGTTGCTGTGAGCTATGATGATGCCACTTCACTCTAGTCCAGGTGACACAGTGAGACCCTGTCTCAAAAAAAAAAATAATAATAATAATAATAAAGTTAGCAAATGCACTGTGTGTGTGGCTTTTTTTTTTTCTTTAGGCTGATTTTGACAGAGCTGCGGAAGATGTCAGGAAGCTGAAATCAAGGCCAAATGATGAAGAACTGAAGGAACTATACGGGCTTTACAAACAAGCTATACTTGGAGACATTAATATTGGTATCAGATCATCCTTTAAAAAATAGTACATTTCATTTGTATGGTGTTTATACAAGTAAACAGGAAAAAGTAAACTTGAGACTGTATTTCTCCTTCCTTTGGCAGAGTGTCCAGCCATGTTAGATTTAAAAGGCAAGGCTAAATGGGAAGCATGGAACCTCCAAAAAGGTTTGTCATTTGTTAATAAGTTTAAAACAAACTTTCTTGACGTCCCACTACAGTAATCAGAGAGAGAACCTGTTTGTATCTTTCCAGGGTTGTCGAAGGAAGATGCGATGAGTGCCTATATTTCTACAGCGAAAGAACTGATAGAAAAATATGGCATTTAAAATTCAGCATGAGAAATGTTTCTTTTTGAAGCTTTCATAATGGTATCGTGTCCTCACGTTCCTGGGGAAGATGCACTGTTAACTCTATGCAGCGTGGATATTTTTGCTGTTATCATGAATTGGAATACTTAATTAGGAGTGTGCTGGAGCTACTTAGTTCACAAAATTCTCCTTTAAGTAGGTGACTATAAACATTCTTTAAGGAAGGTATTCCTTGGGTAGTGTGTATACAAAGATTTAGCAATGATGTGTCCTTGTGGCTTATCTGATTGTCTATATACATGTACTCAGTCGGGTAGTCTTATTGGCTTAATAAAATCAGGTTATTAAGGATCAAAACAAGACCACTCCTTTGTTACTGATGCTGGGAGTGGAGTCACAGGCATGCCTGGTTCCAGTCCTCACTCTGACCAACTCGCCGGGTGCCCTGGGTAGAGTCACTTCACCTTACTAAGCCCCAACTGTAGAGGGAAAATAACATCTTACAGAACTGCAGGAGAAAACCTTCTAATCGGAAGGTTACCCTACCTTCCTATTACAGCAAATGCTACATAAAACAAATCAGCTTAAAATGTTTGTTTGTTTTTTAAAGAAATTTTGTAAGTCCATCTATAGTGCCTGTGGCTCAAAGGAGTAGGGCACCGGCCGCATATGCTGGAGGTGGTGGGTTCAGACCTAGCCCGGACCAAAAACTGCAAAAAAAAAAAAGAAGAAAGAAAGAAAGAAAGAGAGAGAGAGAGAGAGAGAGAGAGAGAGAGAACATGTAGAATCTGGAATACAATATTGACTTATGACTCAGTCTTTCTTGTTGTACACAGGGTGTTTGAAGGAAGATAGTCTCATTTTTACAGCCCCCAAACCTGCTTGAGAGCCCATAAGATAAATATCCCCTAAAACAGTGTCCCTCTATTCCCTGCATAAAAATTTGGGTTGTATATGGTATGGCCAGGGGGATAAACTGACTGCATGATACTTAAAACAAAAGCAAAAACATGGAGATCTTACGTCCGTTATGTAAAAATAGTAACAAAATACATAAGCCCACATTTTATGGTCATAAACATGGTACGTTAAGCGTGTGGGCTGTAAGGAAGAGACATCAGTCACATTAAGTAGCGGAGTTTATTGTGATAATCGGAAGGAAATAAAGAAATCCAAGGTTCTGATTGTAGAGTCAGGCCTTGAAGAAACAAACACAGTTTGGGAATGGATGGAGTTCAGAGCAGAAGCAGCCTCTGAAGGGGGCCCAGAGAGCCTTCACCCCCTTGTCTAGGCACGTACACATCCCATTTGCCGTGTTCCATCATTATTGTGACTTAGCTGATCTTCCCTATTTTTGCTTTTCTTTTTCTCTTGGTTCTGGTTTGTTTCTCCCTATGTCAAGGTTAAGGCAGGCAGGGTGAGGCTTTGGCAGACCGTTAGGCCTGACATTTGTGCTTGATTTTGGATTGGTTGTCTGTGGGAGGGCTGACCCCAGGTCCCAGCAAGTCATTGCCAGGGTTCCAGGGCCACAAAGAGCCAACCAGCAACTGGGAGGGGAGCAAGTCCTTAGAAAAGGGGCCAGGGACTTGCTGGTACAGGCAACAGTAATTATTTAAGGCCATCTTCTTTTAATGAAACATTTCATGTTCTTATAAATGGAACCCTGCTACATCTGAACAGTTTAGATGGAGCTCTGAGTTGCGGTATGTTGGTGAAACAATTTAATTACAAGCATTTCCCCCCGTTAATCATTTTTGCCATTAAAATAACTGAAAGAAAAATGGATAATTTACCAAGCATAAAAAGTTCATTGACAAACCTCCCACAGATGAGAATCATGTAAGTTTTGAATAGCAAGATAAAAGACTGCCAGGAGTATTCTTAACCTGTGTGTCTTTCATTCCTCGATACGTAAATCCTCCTGAGAGATATACATTTGTAGACCACAAATCACCCTGAGAAGTAAAAACTGTATCATTCCCACTCTAATGAAGTACATCTGAATAGCTGAGGAGAGGACCATATCACTTGGACTTTTTTAAGATCAAAAGGGAAATAAATTAATAATCAGCAAGCGATGCTATTTCTAGACACTTGGTTATGTAGTTTTTGATGAATTTCTCATTATCAGGTTCCATAAGATGAAAGTGATCTCCTGGAAGCACGAGAATGTTGAAGCTTCCACTGGTTAGATCTTTCCAGGCTAGAAACAAACAAAATTACATTTAATAACAAATGACTTCCTTACCAACCATAACAAAAGGTTTATTTCAAGAGACGAATTCTCAAAGACCTGACACCCAGCGGTAGAGTGACTTCCAAGGTCTTTTGTTCTATGTACCCTTTATTTTTAAATTTTTACCTGACTTCTTATTTTACACAAGACTAACATATCTTCTTTTATACTAAATAAAATGTAAACCCATTTTCCATTCATTGCAGTAACTGCTTGTTGACATTAGCCAAAAACTATCAAATGCATATTTCAATAAAACCGCCAAGAATATAAAAATAATTTCACCTTCCATATCTTTTATTATGTCTTCGGATCCAATAAAACATGTTAAGTCACAAGAAAGAACAGCCTCGGAAGGTTTATCAAAGCTATAAACAAACAAACAAAAAGGTTAGTCACTTTTCACAATACCAGAATTGTTTCCTGTTAATAACCTCAATGAGGGAATCCCCTAGTGCTCTGGGAGGTCAAGGCAAGTGGATAGATTGCTTGAGCTCAGGAGTTGGAGACCAGCCTGAGCAAGAGCAAGATGCCATCACTACTAAAATGAGAAAAATCAGCAGCGCCTGTCGTCCCAGCTTCTGGGAGGCTGAGTCAGGAGGATCGCTTGAGCCCAAGAGTTTGAGGTTGCTGTGAGCTATGATGCCAAAGTACTCTACACAGTGAGACTCTGTCTCAAAAAAAAAAAAGAAACAAAACCAAAACCAAAAAAAACCTCAGTGAAACTTGGGGTCCACTCACTTCTTCCCCTTTGGCTACTTCTAGCAATGCAAACAGGTCCCCTCCCCTAGCGGCACTTAAACCTCTCAGAACCTGCCTGAGACACACTGGGAAGGTCATTTTCCAATTTCGTAACTTCTAAAATATGGCAAGTGGCAGAAGACACCACTGGGGCTCCCAGTCTGACTCAGGGTGAGGCTGGTTACACCCAGTACTAACGTCATCCCTAGAAATGACAGCCGTTCTGGTTAAGTAACTCCCAGCTCTCTGTGGAGAGGGTGGCATGCTCAGAACAAGGGTGGTGGGCTCAAGCCAGCAGGCCCCTCTGTTGGTTCCATCTCTTCCCAGTTCCCTCAAAACAGCAACGCATATTTACTGAGCTAGACACGAGGTGCTGGGCTGGACACCAGGACCCCCTGGATAAGCAGTCCCTACCCTCCTGTAGCCAAGATTAGCTGAGAGACAGACACTAATGAAACCAGAGAGAGATGGAAAGTGCTGGGAGTCCAAGGTGATCTGAGAACACGGAACAGGAGGGTCGGGGTGGGACAGAGTCAAGGCATCTTCCCAAGAGAAAGAGGGGGTAGCTCTTCAGAGTGTGAACAGGAAGGAACTGGGCAGAGGGGACAGCCAGCAGGGAAAGAGGGAAGAGGAAGCACACAAATTAATGGCATTGCTCAGAGGACAAGTGGGAAGGAGCATCGGGACAAATCAAAATAGAAGAGGTAAGCAAGGCTAAGCCTAGGCCACATAAAGGATTTTGGTCATCCTAAGAGAGATTGGAAGTCACCAGAAGGATTTAGGGCAAGGAACACCATGATCAAACTCAACTCATATCCCTCCGGGAGAGCGTGGGATGGATGGGAGGGAACTGAGTGCATGTGGCAAGGCCAATCCAGTGGCTCTCCCAGTGGTCCAGACAGGGCAGCTTCTCCTGCCCAGGACGGGGAAAACAAGCTGGCCCTCTCCCTAATCCCCACAATGAGAAAAAAACTCTAGAGAAACCACAGCATTGTAACTTTTCTTGAACTCATCAGAGAGAATGTTTGCAAGGCAAACTGAATTTCAAGGAAGGACTGGGCTCAGGAGGGAGCCGTGGGGCAGATGGACAGCTCAGGTGCAAAGCAAGGGAGATTCAAATCAGCTGGAATTTTAACAGAGCGTTGGAGAGCCAGATGGAATCACTCAGTTTCCCAGGCTCTTTTCCATGGGCTTCTGTTAGGGGGTCATGAGAAAGCCTGGGGCCAAGGCAGGAGGCCAGAGAGAGCCACCTCTGCAGGGCAGGTGGGCCGCAGGGAATCAGCTGTGGCAATGGGCAGGCCCTGCTCTCATTCTCTGCAGAAGCCTTAAGCTGCTGGAGCAGGGACATCACACCCCAAGAGGTAAGGAGAGAGAAAGAGGCTCTGGGAAAGCCACCTGTGTGGCTGCTGGGGGAAGGACAGAAGTATGAAGCTCTGCCCCTGGGGAAGGGGTAGGAAACAATCCTACACCAAAACCAAGCAGGGGTTTTGTGGGAAGGGGCAAGATTCCACCCAGGCCAACCACAGACACCTGGCAACATTTGTTTGCAACAAAGAGAACGGAAAGATGCTTAGAAAGTCCCACCCACCTGCAGGCCTACCTAGACTGACCCCTCAGGCTGACTCGGACATGCAGGAACTCCCCGTGTTGTCCCACAGGCAAACGTGTGGAGTAACAAGCAAGAGAAGGGGAGATGACCAGGAGAGACCTGCCCGAAGTCAGCAGGTTCTCAGTTTCTACTGTTTTGTACATGATAACTGGCTTTCAACTAAAAAACAGGGACACCCAAGCAAGCAACCCATTGTTAAGAGGCAAAGCAAGCAAAAGAATCAGTCACAAGTAAGATCCAGATGTCAGAACTGAAAGATAAGGACTTTAAAATATCGCTGATTAATTTGTCAAAGGATTTGGCAGAGAAGGTGGTTAACAAGCTCTGACAACTTCTTCAAAGGGGTGAAAACGACAAGAAAGAGGCCAGTGGAACTTTTAGAAATAAACAGTAACGGAAATGAAGAATTCCTTTGATAGGTTCATTCGTTGATTTGACACAGCTGAAGAAAGAATCAGTGACCTTGAAGACAGTCAGTAGAAATTATCCACACTGAAACACAAGGAAAAAAGTTAAAAAATGACAAAAGAGACACCCAAGCTCTGTGGGACAATATCAATTATGAAATGACAGCACAATAGTCCAGGCAAGAGATGGGGACAGCTTAGGTGAGTTGGAGCAGTCACAGCTTCTGGCATTTCCCATCCAACATGGATTTTCATTTGGAAATGGTTGGTGACAGGCAAGGAGATTGAGAGACGTGCTGTAGACCTGGTTTTATTTACACTTACTCAATGAGATTGAGTAAGAGAAGTAAGATCAGATGGAGAAAGGAAAGGAGCAGGCTGAATGACAAAAGAATCCAGAGAGCAGATTTGGGGTGAGGTTTTGGGATTTGAAAAATCCAGGAAATTAATAGTTGTGAGTAGCTGTTGTAATTCGATTCAGTGGGAAATGGTTAACTCTATGAATGGAATATCCCCATACATGATTTATGTTTTATTTTTGGTGTTTGGAGAGTTTATTTGGAGTGAAAAAACTCCACAGTATTTTTTATCTTTTTTTTTTTTTTTTTTGCAGTTGTTGGCTGGGCCCGGGTTTGAACCCACCACCTCCGGTATATGGGGCCAGCGCCCTACTCTTTTGAGCCACAGGCACCACCCCATGTTTTGTTTTTTAAAATGACTTGTGCGGCCTGGCGTGCTGACTTGGCCTATAATTCCAGCACTCTGGGAGGCCCAGGCAAAAGGATTGCTTGAGCCCAGGAGTTTAAGGTTGCTGTGAGCTATGACAGCACAGCACAGCACTGTACTGTGTACCAGTGTCAGTCTGGTAAGAAGACTTTAAAGATGATGTGTTTAATCTTTGTACAAAGCATAATTATTAAAACCCAGCTTTTGCCCATGCGTTATGTCCTTACGGATTTTGATTACTTTTTTAGAATTTCATTTTTGATTGACAAATAATAACGATATATATTTATTGGGTACTTCCATATAGATGCATCATGGAAGCTAATTAATACATCCATCACCTCAAGTCACGTTTGCCTCCCACCATTGCAAGGGATACTAGATACAGGATGATGAACATCATCATATACATTGAATACAGTTTTTCCTTTCTTAAAATGTGTGTACATTTTTTTGAACCTTGTGTGTGTGTTTTTTAAAGAAAAAATACGTGCTCGTTATCTTTTATAGATACTTTCTGAGCCCAGGTGCCAGTCTAAGCCAAATATCCCACAGGTGGCCTCACAGGAAATGAAACCAAAGTTTTTTTTTTTCTTTTTAAAAGTTTTTTCAAGGTCAAAGCTTGGAAGATAGGAACTAAACATTAAAAACGTAAGCAGCCTCAGAACTACCAATCTACCTTTTTATATATATATATATATCCCCCCAAAACATTATCTCGGTTACTTACATGCAGGTACTTATAATGTGTGCATCTGCCTTCAGTAGGGGGATATATTGTTGCAAAAGTTCCTTGTCCTCAACAAAATTCTTGGGAGTGCCTCCAAAAGCCATAAGGTAATGGACAATTTGCTCTTCAGACAGTTCACCATCTTTGGGAATGGAAAACGGGGCCTTGGACTTGAAACATGAAAAACACAGGCCTGATATTTCATATCACGTACTTGTTCATACACTGAAAACTGTATCGAAGGGAAACATCATTAAATCAAGGCTGGGAAATGGACTGCTCTATCCACAGAATTTTGGTGGGGGGAATGATTTCTTTCTAAAAGCAGGAGAAGCAAGTTCACCAGTGATGTCATAGTAAGTCAAGGACCCCAGACCAGCGTCTTTCTCCATATGAGGTGGGGGGGAAGGCAGGGGACAGGAGGAAGTGCTGAGAAACTTCTTAATCCCCGTTTAAAAAGCCACAGCAAAATGTACACAGCTATGATTTAACAATAAAAGAAAGGGGAAAAAAGCCACAGCAGTTTTAAAAATGTGACATCACTGTCCCCATTTGAAATTTCACTTTTTTTTTTTTTTTAAAATAGAGACGGAGTCTCACTTTATGGCCCTTTGGTAGAGTGCCATGGCGTCACAGCTCACAGCAACCTCCAGCTCTTGGGCTTAGGCGATTCTCTTGCCTCATCCTCCCAAGTAGCTGGGACTGCAGGCGCCCGCCACAACACCCGGCTATTTTTTTGTTGTTGCAGTTTGGCTGGGGCTGGGTTTGAACCCGCCACCCTCGGCATATGGGGCCGGCGCCCTACTCACTGAGCCACAGGCGCCGCCCTCCCATTTGAAATTTCAAGTATTCTTTCCTGCCTCTGCTCCAGTAACTTTACTGAAAGTTGATTTAGTGCCCAGCTGACCCAGAATGAAGTGCAGGGAAATGGGGAGACAAGACTATTGGAAGAGATTTGAGGGACTGTTCAATTGAAAATAGGATTCCTGCCATTATCCCCACACTACGCAAACATTTGCCAGATAGGGAATTAATGGCTTCATCCCCCCCCCCCCCCATCCCTCTTCTCCACTGCTCTTCCTTAAGAAAAAGCTAAATTACTTACATGGGGAGGAGTTGTACTTGATACAAAGAAATGCATTGGTTCTAGCTGATACTTCTCTTTCAAGTGTAGTGCAGTCATAAAAGCAATGTAGGATCCCATACTAAAACCAGAAAACACAAACGTGATCCTCCCTCAAAAGTCAGCGGGAGCAGGTGTCAAAACACAGCAAGGATTATGTTATAGTCAAAAGAAAAATGTACGTTAGTTGAGGAATGACCCTTTCAGATTTGTAAAAGGTGTATTTTCTTTATTTTTTCTTACTAAATGTAGTCCCAGCTACAGGTTATCCCTACAATGCCCGGCTATTTTTTTGTTGCAGTTTGGTTGGGGCCGGCTTTGAACCCACCACCCTCGGTCTATGGGGCCAGCGCCCTACTCACTGAGCCACAGCGCCGCCCATAGCCAGATTTTAAAGCATCATTATCTGGGTGGTAGAATGATGGGCACTTTTTATTTTTCAAGTTTGGTTAAACCATATCTGTACATATTGATACAGTAGCCAAAATGTGTGGAGTCCTTACTATTCGCCAATTTATTTATCATCATTATTCACTTAATCCTCACAAATCGGGATTATTATTACTCCAGCTTCATAGAGGAGGAAACTAATTCAACTTTCCTAATGCCACGAATCTTTAATACAGTCCAAAGGGGTCACGACCCACAGGTTGAGAACTGGTGGCCTAAGGAATTGCCCAAAAAGCAGCCAGAACCCCGGGGTCTCTGACCTGACCTCACAGTTATACAATCTAGCATAAGAAACATATACCATAGTTATTAATTTTCAAAATAAATGGAATATGAATTGCTGTTAGAATCTTGATTTGACAAGTGTTGATTTTTTGCCTAAAAGGAAAAAAGGTATTCTTACTCTGCAAACGGGTGAAATGTAAAAGTTGTGATTGGTCATAATTACCCCACATGCTATCTAATCAACAAAAAAGGCATGCATTCCACAAGGCATGAACAACGTTAACTGCAGACTGATGAGTGGATGAACTCCCTCAAATGTCTTGGAAAACAGATTTTGAATACCTGTGGCCAAAAAATGCAAACGGTTTATCCTGGATGACCGGCAGCATAGCACAAACAACTTCATCAACCACCTGGTGGATGTCCTTTGCAAAAGGTTCTTCAAATCGACTTTCTCTTCCAGCAAGCCTTACGGAGTGCACTGGGGATTGAAAAACAGAAGTTAGGCCAGGCATGGTGGTTCATGCCTATAATCCCAGCACTCTGGGAAGCTGAGGCAGGATTCCTTGATCTCAGGAGTTCAAGACCAGCCTGAGTAAGAGCAAGACCCCATCTCTACTAAAGATAGAAAAACTAGCTGGGCATGGTGGTGGGCACTTGTAGTCCCAGCTACTTGGGAGGCTGAGGCAAGAAGATCACTTGAGCCCAAGAGTTTGAGGTTGCTGTGAACTTTGATGATGTCATGGCACTCTACCAAGGACAACAGAGTGAGACTGTCTCAAAAACAAAATAAACAAAAACACCACAAGTTATTACACACAAACTATGAATGAGATACAGCGACGTTGTTAAAGTGCTAACATTTACATGATGTGAACAATTTCCAAGAAACATAATAATGCTTAAGTCCAGTGAGGGAAAAGTTTTAGAATTTGCTAAGAAAAGCCAGAGCATAAAACAGCAGGCTAGATATCTGAAAAGGACCCTCTAACTAAAAACACCTAGAAATGCTAGTTGAAACGTGTTAATTCAATGCATAGTTTAACTCACAAAGTAAAGGGGAAATCTAGAAATTAAAATAAAAGAAGGAACTGGAAATTCTAGTGGTGAGCATGTGCGATGAAAGGGTTATCTGATGGCCATGCCCTATGTGGAAAGCAACATAGCAGGTCTCAAGGGTGACCTAGAAAAGGTCAGGAGACAGGCATTGATATGCCTTAACTTTGAGAGTTAGGACTAAGTCCTTTACATAAATCTAGGAAACTCTAAAGTCTAAATGCTGTGTGAAAAGGTAGACTAGAAAAATAGATGTTAATATCATCCTGCTGGTGAAAGAGAAGACAAAAACTTTCTAGGTTTGCCTTCCTTCAGACTGGGGTGGGGGTGGGGGCAGAAGACACAAGCAGCCCATAGGAAAGAAAACATACATAGCCAATACATACCTGAAATGATGCCCACTCTCACTTATAATAAGGATTATTCAGTTTCATACACAGGATGGTAAGAAATTGGAACAGTAGTATCTAAGACATAGAGCAATAAGAATTTGTGTATACGCTTTATAATCACTGTAATTCCTTTAGAGAATAATTTGACAATCTTTTCTGTAGTTCACGGGTGTAGTGCATGTGATTATGCTTGTGGTGTACATTTTTATATATCAGCTATTGAACAACTTGTTTAAAGGAGCAGCCTTTAATGGTGAACATGACCCATCAGTTGATTAAAAACCTCATCTACTCAGCAAGGCCCGGCCTGAAACTGCCTCTACCTAGATACAGCCAATGTGGTACCATGCTATTGGCCCGACCCTGTCACTCACCCCTTCCCCCACCTTCTTTCCCTGCCCCTTCTCCACAATAAAAAAATAAATAAAATAAATAAATAAATAAATAAATAAATCCAAAAAAATAAAAATAAAAAATAAAAAAAAAAATTAAAAAAAAGAGAGAAGGAAAATGAATTTACTAGAGAAATACGGTTGGATTGATTAGCAGGATTAACTGCTCACCTGAGATTTGTGGCAATAAATCTAATCAAACAAAAAAAAAAAAAAAAAAAAATTGTTGATCTTCTATCATGTATCAGTTATGTAGTAGTTATTACCTTATGGCCCATAAGCCTGATAATTCACCACCAGAGCAACCAAGAGGTAAGTGCAATCCATTTGAAACCCTAGGCTTTCAAGTTTTAATACAAAGCTGGACCACTTCACAAACAAAACAAGGAAGAAAACTGAATCTCTTAACATATAAGTCTATAGAAAAAACAATAACATTTTTACCACAAAAAAACTTTCTTATACAAATTCTTTGGATAATTTAGAAAAATTTTAAGGACCACTTTTGCCTAAATTATGAAAATGTAATTGCCATTTTTGCTCTGTTAAGATGGCTAGATTTACCTTAACCCCCAGATAGGGAAAAAATAAATCTTCAAAACATAACATTTTCAAACTCCTAAAAGAAGCATTTCAGTTTTAAGTGGGCTTCCTGAAAGCGACTGTGAACATACAAATTGGAGTTAGGGTAAATTAAATATAAGGAGGTTCTCACCAGCCTGAGGCAGGTCGAGAGACCCCATCTAAAAATACCAGGGCATTGTGGTGGGCGCCTGTAGCCCCAGCTACTCGGGAGGCTGAGACAAGAGAATCACTTGAGCCCAGGAGCTTGAGGCTGCTGTGAGCTGTGATGCCATGACACTCTACCGAGGATGACAAAGTAAGACTCTGACTCAAAAAAAAAAAAAGAGGTTCTCACATCAGTCTTGGTTGATGGATGAGCTGTGCTATGTACTTGCTCCTGTTCAAAGCCTCAACCACAGATCTGTGTGCAGGAAAGGTGGCAACTAGATGGTTGTGATTCTGCTTGTGCCCTCTACTGACTAGAAAATTCTGCTTTGCTTCTAATGTTGGTGTCCCTTGCTGGAGCTCCCAACTACAGGCCCTGAGCCCATCTCAGGTAGTTAAGTTCTGTCCCACTTAGCTTCCCAGCTCAGGTTCATCACCTGTCCAGAGTGAGTCTTCCCCCCACCAAAGAGGAGTAGAGTGCACCTTGATAGCCTGTCCTATAGCCAGTTGGGTGCAAGAAGCAGGAGGTTTCTCCCCTAGATCCCCAGAATTTGTTTTGGTTTCCTGATTGCTCCTCTGGTCTATACCCAGAAAGATGCCCTGGGTCTCAGCCTTCTGCCCCAAGAGTTGGCCCCTTACCTTTTCCCTCTAGTTAACTAGTAACTACCAGCTGAGAGGTCTGGCGCCCTTTGTAAGGGACTGCCTGGAACTACACTGCCCTCTGCTGATCATATCCTGCTGTGATATCCCTGGGGGTCTCCTATCTGCCCCTCCCTCCTTCTGGGGCACTCAAAGATTTCCATAGCCAGAATTAAAGTATAATTTGCTACACTCATTAAAACATAATTAGAACTGTGGAGTAGTCCTCAATGGTATGCTACAGCAGGAAGCCAGGTGACAAATTTTGAGGATTTTTGCAATTCGGACTACTTTTTTTTAGAGATAGATTCTTACTTTGTCACCCTCAGTAGAGTGCTGTGGCATCACAGCTCACAGCAACCTCCAGCTCTTGGGCTTAGGCGATTCTCTTGCCTCAGTCTCCCAAGTAGCTGGGACTACAGGTGCCCACCACAACACCTGGCTATTTTTTTGTTGCAGTTTGGCCAGGGCCAGGTTTGAACCCATCAGCCTCAGTACATGCGGCCTGCGTCCTACTCACTGAGCCACAGGCACCAGCCTGCAATTTGGACTATTAAACATGGCCATTATTAAAGTCAGAATTATATAAACTTATAATAAATTTACATTAAAAACATGGGTCATAAATATTCAAAAGTCATCAATTATTAATTATATTACTACATTTTACTATTGTCTGTGCTCCTGGGTATTTACACTGACTGTATTGTTATCTGTGTGACCGAAATTACCACACTTGTGGTAATTGTGGTTGCATTGCAATCATATGCTGGCTATGGAAACAAGACTTCAGTAAAGGGTGGTACATGTAGCTCAAGTGGCTAAGGTGCCAGCTACATACACCAGAGCTGGGTGGGTTTGAATCCGCCTGGAACTGCCAAACAACAATGACAACTACAACCAAAAAATAGCCGGGCATTGTGGTGGGTACTGTAGTCCCAGCTACTTGGGAGGCTGAGGCAAGAAAATCGCTTAAGCCCAGGAGTTTGAGGTTTCTGTGAGCTATGACATCATGGCACTCTACCCAGGGCAATAGCTTGAGGCTCTGTCTCAAAAAAAAAAAAAAAAAAAGAAAGTTCAGTAAAAATCAATGAAATTATTCTGTGAGCATTGACTGGCCATGTGGAATTTACAGTAAAAGTTATATATATATTTTATTTTATTTATAAATTACATGCTATTATCCTTTGTATCAATAAAATGTCTTTTTTTCCCAGAGATCCGATTGTTAAATGTTTCCCAGCAAACCACTGTATCCCTTCCACCCCCCCTAAGCTCAATTCTATAGTCTCATTAACTCTCTCAGTACTGCTTACCTCCGACACCAACTCTGAGCCTGCTAGAGGGTGGGAGGCTCATAACCAACCCACTCTTGATTTATCTTGTTCATGGGGAGGGACAACCATTAGCATAATACATCAGATTTCTTCTGCTCCCCAAACATTCCTCCTCTGAGGTAGTCAAAATACCGAGTGGTGTTTTGAATGGAGGAATGGGTCACCAATAGCCCAGCTCTTTTCCCTTTCTTAGGAGCTCCCCACAGAGGCGAAGCCTGCCCTGTTCTGGTGCTGCCTGAACGTGATGGATAAGCCGATCAAATCCTGGAACTGTGATGGGAGGGACTGCACTTGCTGGAAGAAAGAAGCTATGCTCTCCCAACTAGCACTGATCAGTAAGAAGGGCCATATATTGGGCCCCATCCTTTGTCTTATTTCTCAATTAGCTCAAAAATTGAATGAGGAAAAGGAGTGCTTTTCATGTGACCCCTTAGACCTCAAAAGGGCCACTCCCATCAGCCTTTGCTCCTGACATCCCACATGCCTTGTGGCTGTGCCCATAAGTATTCGGAAGCCCTTTCTAAGACAGGAAAAACTGACTAGCGAATGTATTTTATCCTAACCCCTTTTATTCCCAACATGTGTGTGTAACTTGCCATAATGCTTACATAACTGAGCATATTTTTTAGATCAGATATTATACATACAAATCCCAAATAGATCTTGAAAAACAAGTATTATTATGCCCCTTAACAGGTGAGGGCATTATGACCCAGTGTGCTTAAGTAACTTGCCCAGGGCCACTTTGTGACTGAGCCAGTTGTCCCAGGCCAGTGCCCTGATTCTTTCCATTGCATTTTTTATCCCTTCTCTTTTCTTTCTCTTTCTTCCACTTCTACCTCTGCAGCTTCCCCTGCTCTCCCCTTATTCTCCCTCTCTCTTTCACCCATCCCTCTACCACTACCTTCCCTCCTTTTCACAGCTTTTAGTCCTTTGGCACTATAGAAAACAAAGGAAGCATTTGAAACATCAGAGATTTCAGTACATAAAATCAATCTACAAAATCTTACCCCAACAGCTGGGCCCCCAAGAAACCTGGCAGCAGGTAGTAGTAAAACTGTGGCTGTCTTTTTAATATCCTCCTCAACTTCCCCAGAAAGAATGTCCAGCATCTCATTCAAGGTCCTGGGGGAAACGGTCACAAAGAAAGTAGTGTGCACATAGGGAGAGAGGTCACAGGACTGCATCAAACTGGGGTCTGCTCAGGCTTGACCTGGGGGCTGGGCTCTGTGTGAAAAATGCAGCCTTTCCTCAGATGGAGTGTGAGACCATTACCCCTGGATCAAAATTCCTTTCCCTGGGGTCAATAGTTGCATAATAAGCTCAGGGACTGAGCAAACAGTTTAGCAATTACTTGGGGAATGATTGACAGAAGAAAATAGGCACACATTCACTCTCAGCAGGACTAGTATCACCCCAAGTGGGCAAAAATTGGTTCTTGGGGGAGAAGGTAAAAAGAAAAAGAAAATACTCTTTTTATATATAAAGCATAGATGTACATTTTGTACTCAAACATAGTTCATCTGTGCTATTAAAATTTCATAGAGGGTCTGGGTATGGTGGCTCATGCTGGTAATCCTAGCATTTCGGGAGGCCAGGGCAGGAGAGATGCTTGAGCCTGGGAGTTCAAGACCAGCCTAGTCAACATAGTGAGACCCTATCTATACAAAAACAATTCTTTTTTTTTGAGACAGAGTCTCAAGCTGTTGCCATGGGTAGAGTGTCATGGCATCACAACTTACTGCAACCTCAAACTCCTGGACTTAAGCGATTCTCTTGCCTCAGCCTTCTAAGTAGCTGGAACTACAAGCACCTGCCACAGGCCTGGCTATTTTTTGTTGTTGTTGTTGTTTTTGTTGTTGTTGTTACATCTGTCATTGTTGTTTTAGGTGGCCCGGGAGGGGGTTCGAACCTGCCAGTCTCAGTGTATATGGCCGGCACCCTACCCACCCAGCTTTGGGCCCTGCCCCAAAACAACTTTTTTAATAAAAATAAATGAAAATCTTATAGAAGACTAGTTGAAAAATCTGTCATAAAAAGCTCCTTAGGACAGCAAGAATTTTTTAAATGTTTGAAGAACATTGATTGATGCATATAAAGAACCTAGAAGACTCTGTAACACACAGTAGGTATTTGATACGTGAGAATTGTAGAATTGTAGCTGCTATTATCATGGTTAGTTTTTGTTTGTTTGTTTGTTTGTTTGTTTGGGGTTTTTTTGAGACAGAGTCTCACTTTGTTGCCCTCCGTAGAGAGCCGTGACATCACAGGTCACAGCAACCTCAAACTCTTGGGCTGAAGCAATTCTCTTACCTCAGCCTCCCAAGTAGCTGGGACTATAGGCACCTGCCACAACACCCGGCTATTTTTCTGTCATTGTCGCAGTTGTCATTGTTGTTTAGCTGGCCTGGACTGGTTTTGAACCCACCAACTTCGGTGTATATGGCTGACACCGTAACAACTGTGCTACGGGCACCAAGCCTATCATGATTATGATTGTCCTACAACATATTTAGAGAAACAACACCATCCCATCATGCTTGGGGCAAGAGTCTACCCTTACAAGTTCACCAATGTAAAAGTTAGCTTTTGGTGAATTTTGCTTGAGCTAGAGGTGGGAACTTCCCAGGGTTCTAGATAACATTAAGAGAACACTTGCTCACTGCTTGGATGACCAGAAAATCTTATACACAATGGTGTTAAAAACAGGGCAGAGCAGAGATGTTTGTGGGCAGAGTGTAGACTGTCACAATGCCTGCTATAAGCCTCTGGAGAAAAGATGTGTTCCATAAATGAATTAATATGAAATTGGAGAAAATTTTGGGCAACTTCTCATGCATGCTGCTGGTGCTCTGCAGGCTGGTAGAGAACTAAATATCCACTAATTTTCATAAAATCTATGTTTTGTATTATTGTATTATACAATGTATTATATGTGAAATCACGAAGTAATTTCACATATAATTATCTTATTTACATATTTACATATAATTATCTTATTAAATCATTGTGATAACCCTGCCAGGTCAGTATTATATACCCCCCTGAAGGATAAAGAAGCTGAGGCTCACGGAGTTCACTCAGGCATTTGTCCTTTTCAGGAACCTAGTAGTAAGTCTCAGAGCAAGCCTCCTTTATACATATAATACTACACCTCTCTAATACTCCTTTTCCACAGAGGAGGAGGAAATATGACATGATAAAGCTACAGAGAAGTCATACGCTGAGGACTGAGGACTCCCTTGTAAGGGAAATGATAGTGGCTGTGAATGGGCACAACCTCATCATGCAGGAAGAGGTATTATCTTCACGGAGTATAAATCTAACATTTGCAGAACCTGCTGGACCGCTCAAAGACATCTACTGCCAAGTTATTGGGAAATGAAAACCCATCAAAATAGAATATGGAAGCATCTAGAGATGCTGTGAAATTTGGAACGTAAAATAAAAGACTTAAAGGCACAAATACTGAGAATGAAAACCTGATATGAAAAATGAACGAGTGAGCAGGTATACTCCTGGTGCTGGGTTTTATTTTAGGGCCATAGCTTCAAATGCAGGAATGACGGATATTTGGCTAAGAATGGAGAGCATTTTTCAAAGACTGAAAAGAATGTGTTTAGTCAGAGACCAACTCATCTGGCCCAAAGAGCTGTAAATGGAAAACAGATGGGAAGGAAGAAAAAACACCTAGCTGAAACCGAAAAGGGTTTCCATGGGTGATACTAAGGAGAGCCCGGGAAGAATTTCAACAGTGAGGGAGGTGCCCAATAATTCGATGAGAAAACAATTGAGAAACACATCAGAAACAAAACACAGGCAGCAGATGTCCAGATATCATGCACAGAGCATGAGTAACATCGTAACCTTGAGGTTACAGCCAGTGACAGATACAGAGTTGGTGGGATGGAACAGATCCATGGGAACATAGCAATGGAAGGCTGTGCTGTCTTCAAAAGACCTGTTGGGAGGAGGGGGAACAGCACTCTAGGCTGTGATAACAATAGATTCAGAGGAATCCCTCAACACTTGGATAAAGATGAAAGAGGAAGTGATGTTTTTGTGGAAGCTGGCCTGAGCCACATGGAGGAAAGCCGCAAAATTGGCACAACACATGATTAGAGAGGATAACATTCTGGATACTTCATTCAGATGAAAGCAGAGTTTTTCATCAGCCTCTCTAGTAATTTCAGATACTAAAAGGTAGAGGAAGGAATCAAAATAACTGTGCTCACCACCTTGGCACCTGTAGCTCAGTGGTTAGGGTGCCAGTCACATACACCAGGGTTGGAAGTTCGAACCCGGCCCAGGCCTGCTGAACAACAACAACTACAACAACAACAACAAAAAATAGCTGGGCATTGTGGCAGGTGCCTATAGTCCCAGCTACTTGGGAGGCTGAGGCAAGAGAATCGCCTAAGCCCAGGAGCTGGACGTTGCTGTGAGCTGTATGATGCCAAGGCCCTCTACTGAGGGTGATAGAGTGAGACTCTTGTCTCCACAAAAAAAAAAAAAAGAGAGAGAGAAAGAGATTAGCCTGAGCAAGAGCAACAGCCTATCTCTACTAAAAATACTAAAAGTAGAAATACTAATCAGTCATTGTGTTGGGCACCTACAGTCCCAACTACTCAAGGTGCAAGAGATTGCTTGACCCTAGGACCTGAAGGTTGCTGTGAGCTACAATACCAGGGTGCTCTACCCAGGAAGAACCACAACCACATAGTGAGTCTCTATCTCCCACCCTCCAAAAAGATAAATAAGTCAGACACGAAAGGACAAATATTATATCATCCATCTATAAGAAGTAGCTAGATAGTTAAATTCCTAGATTCAGAAAATAATGCATGGCTGGGATGGAATCCCGCCCAGGCCTGTTTAAAAAAATAAAAATGCAGTCTTTTTTTTTTTTTTTTTTTTTTTTTTTTTGAGACAGAGCCTCGAGCTGTCACCCTGAGTAGAGTACTATGCCATCACAGCTCACAGCAACCTCCAACTCCTGGGCTCAAGTGATTCTCTTGCCTCTGCCTCCCAGGTAGCTGGGACTACAGGCGCCCACCACAATGTAAGGGTGGGTTTTTTTGGTTGCAGTGTCCTTGTTCTTTGGCAGGCCCAGGCTGGATTCAAACCCACCAGCTCAGGTGTATGTGGCTGGCACCTTAGCCACAGGAGCCACGGGCGCCGAGCCTAAAACTGCAGTCTTTACTGGGGCTGGAGAAAGAGAAATGGGGATTTACTGTTTAATAAGTATGAGATTTCAATTTGTAATGAGAAAAAAGTTGTGGAGATTCACATGGGTAATGATTGCACATCCCTGTGATATACTTAATGCCAGTGAGCCATATATTAAAAATGATTAAAATGATAAATTTTAAGTTATTTATATTTTACTACAATAAAAATTTTTTTTAAAATAAGTAGGCTTGGCGCCTATAGCACATTGGTTACAGCACCAGCCTACATACACCGAGGCTGGCGGGTTTGAACCCAGCCTGGACCAGCTAGACAACAATGACAACTGCAAGAAAAAATAGCCAGGCGCTGTAGGAGGTGCCTGTAGTCCCAACTACTGGGGAGGCTGAGGCAAGAGGATCATTTGAGCCCACACTTTCAGGTTGCTGTGAGCTGTGCTGCCAGAGCACACTACCCAGGGTGACAGAGTAAGGGTCTGTCTTGAAAAAAAAAAAAAAAAAAAGCACATAGAATAAAAGCTGTAAAATAGGCACACATAATTTTTTCCAAAGGGTTTTTCTTACAAACTCTAAAATTTCAATCCTATTCCCACCCTAATCCTTATCTTCCACATCTGCTTTGTTTCTTAGTTTATAAGTATTAAGATTCTATGAATTTAATTATTTTATTGTCTTCTTTCCTCCTTAGAAGGTAAGTTCTACAAAGGTAGACATTTTTGCATAATTTATTTATGGCTTTACCTTAACGACTAGACACATAATAAACACTTAATTACTATGATCACACCAACTGCACTCTAGCCTGGGTGACAAAGTGAGACCTTGTCTTTAAAAAAAAAAAGCTCAAAGGCTCAGTGCCTGTAGTTCAGTGGCTAGAGCTCCAGTCACATACACCAGGGCTGACAGGTTCAAACCCAGCCAGGGCTGGCTAGACAATAATGACAACTGCAACAAAAAAATAGCCGGACGTTGTGGTGAGCTCCTGTAGTCCCAGCTACTTGGGAGGCTGAGGCAAGAGACTTCCTTAAGCCTGAGAGTTTGAGGTTGCTGTAAGCTGTGATGCCATGGCAGTCTACTGAGGGCGACATAGTGAAACTCTGTCTCAAAAAGAAGCAGCTCAACAAATATTTTTGATTGTGCAGATAAAATGCCAAGGGATTTAAGAAGAAGAAAAAATGAGTTCCTGAGCAGTTGAAGAAACTCTTCAAAGACAACGTAGACATGCTATCGCCATTTTGTTGTTTTGTGGATTCCTTGTTCCTTTTTGTCTCTCTTACTGTCTTCCTTTGTGATTTGATGACTTCTATACTGGTATGCTTTGATGCCTTTCTCTTTATCTTTTGTGTCTTTACTATAGGTTTTTGGTTTGCAGTTTACCAGGAGGCTTTCATAAAACATCTTGTAGTTATAAGAGTCTCTTTTTTTTTTTTGAGACAGAGTCTCACTTTGTCACCCTCAGTAGAGTGCTGTGGTGTTCTAGTTTACAGCAACCTCAAACTCTTAGGCTCAAGCAATTCTCTCGTTTCAGCCTCCCCAGTAGCTGGGACTACAGGCACCCCCATATGCCCGGGTATTTTTTAGAGATGGGGTCTCGCTCTTGCTTGGGCTGGTCTCAACAGGCCTAGTCTATTTTAAAATAACAATTTAACTTTGATTGCATACAAAAACTCTACACTTACATGCTTTGATTGTTGGGGGCCGTGACTGACCAGGTCTCCAGCCCCAATTACCCTTTAGGTGGCTAAGGGCTTTTGCTTTAGCAGAAGAGAGAGAGAGAGACAGTATTTGAGGGAGAAAAGCTGTCTTTCGTAGAGAGACACCGTGCAAGTGTTCTGCCGGCAAGAGAAGCAAAAGAGTCAGAGTGAGCTGGTCTGTGAAAGAAAGAGTGCTCCCTCCCAAGTGCCTTCTCCTGCAGCTTCTTACAGACATAATCCATGGCTCCTTACACCACAGCTGTAAAGACTGATAATCCCTGATGCTCTCATCTTGCAGAGCTCTCACATTAGGAGAGCGGAAACCCTTCCCCATGCCCTTATCACCAAGGTGTCGTATTACTAACATGTTATAAGTGTTTATTATGATTACTGAGTGTTCTGAGCTCCTTGCCATGAGCTATATTATGGTCTGCTCCACTGATGTTATGCTTAACATCTTTTTATATTGTGTAACAAGTTGATGTAGCTATATAGTCATAACTCTATAGTTACTTTTAATAGATTTTTAGTTTAATCTTTAAACTGCAATTGTATGTGATTTACATAACACCATTCTAATGTTGGACTATTCTGAATTTGACTATCTATTTGCCTTTATCATTCTATACTTTTGTATTTTCATGTTACTAATTAGAGGCCTTTCATTTGAACTTGAACTCCTTTTAGCATTTATTTGTAAAGCAGGTATAGTGATGATGAATTCCTCAGCATATGTTTGTCTAGGAAAGTCTATTCCTTTCTCACTTCTGAAGGACAGTTTTCTGGGGTAAAGTATTTTTGGTTGGCAGGTTTTTTATTTTTTCTTTCAATGCTTTGAATATATCATCTCACTCTTTCCTGGTCTATAAAGTTTCTATAGAGAAATCCACTGATAGATTTATTAAGACTCCCTTGTATTGATATGGTTCACATAGAAATTGAATGTGCTTTTAACAATGTGCATAGGATTTGAATTATTGAGAGTGCTTTTAACAATGTGCATAGGATTTGAATTATTGAGAGACATGAGTGATTTGCTCATTGGAGTGGTAAAAAAGAAAGCTACAGTATCTATTAAGCGTTGGCTGGGGTACAGGGGAAACTGCTACTTTCAAAGAGTGTTGCTAAGAATGTTCACTGATATAGTGATTTAAATAGGATTCTCATAGAACCTATTAAATTTAAAATACATATTCTCCGTGACCCAGATGTTTCCCTGTTTTATATCTGTCATGGAGAAATTCCTAGACATTTGCATGGAGAAGGAAAACAGGGACACAAAGAAATGAACTAATTTTACCAGGGTCATCTCATATTTGACATGAGGGTAAAAGTTAATATAAAAGGCATTTAGAAAAGGGCCTGCTATATATAAACACTTTAAAACATTTGCTCACATTTTAATTTTTTTGCTAATTCTCCTTTTTTTTTTAATTAAATCATAGTTGCGTACATTAATGCAATCATGGGGCACCATACACTGGTTTTATAGACCGTTTGACACATTTTCATCACACTGGTTAACGTAGCCTTCCTGGCAGTTTCTTAGTTATTGTGTTAAGACATTTATATTCTACATTTACTAAGTTTCACATGTACCCTTGTAAGATGCACCATAGGTGTAATCCCACCAATCACCCTCCCTCCGCCCATCCTCCCCCCTCCCCTCCCTCTCCCTCTTCCCCATATTCTTAGGTTATAATTACCTAATTCTTAGGTAATTATACTTTTTAAATAAATTTTCTGTATAAAGCTTTTATGCTTTGCTTAATTGGCTCCTAATACTTTTATTTTCAACTTACATGAGTAATTTGTATATTTAAAGATATTAAATTTGTCATCTATTGGAAATAATTTTTAGTTTGTTGCAGGTTTTTAATTCTATATTATTAGATAATGGTATAAAATTTTTATGCAGTCAATTCCATTATGGATATTTTTTAAGCTTGAGTACTCACTGCTAATCGGAAATTTGACAAATATTTGCTAATTTCTTCTGTTTTTATAATATGATTTTTTACATTTACTAATGTGTCTGGAATTTATATCAGTGTACATCAACAGTTTTTATTAGTTTCCTAAGGATGCCAAAACAAATTACCACAAACTGGGTGAACTAAGACAAAATTATTGTTTCACAATTCCTGAAACTAGAAGTCTGAACTCCAGGTGTCAGCAGGGCCGTGCTCTCTCTGAAGGACGAGCCTTCCTTACCTCCTCCCTAGTTTCTGATAGTTGCTGACAATTCTTGGTGTTCCTCAGGTTTTGGCAACATCATTCCAATCTCTGCCTCTATTGTTCCGTGGCATCCTAAACTGTATCTGTGTCCAAATTTCTCTCTTCATGTAAAGATCACAGCCATTGAACTAGATAGAGCCCATTCTAATCCAGTATGACCTCTTTTCAATTTGATTACATCTTCAAAGACCCTATTTCCAAATAAAGTCATATTCACCAGTGCCCACTGTTAGGACTCGAATATATCTTTTGGGGGGAGGACATAATCAAACCCACAACAGTTTAAAAATACCTAACATATTGTTCTAGTGCTAATATTTTTCTATATCAAATATTTACATCATCACATCCTGCATAAAAACGAATGCACTGTAATAGTCTCCATTATAAGTTGTATGTCAGTCAAGTGTTTGTAACTTGAGGAATGTTGTATACTAGGATTTCTTTCAGGCTTTTGTTTTTGACTCTTTGGTCTTCCTGACTACTTCTGTGCCAAAATGAGGGGAAGATGTAACATTAAGTGGCTTTTAATAATTTTTATTTTTTTAGACAGAGTCTCACTTTGTTACCCTCAGTCAAGTGCCATGGTGTCATACCTCATAGTAACCTCAAAGACTTCAGGTTAAGTGATTCTCTTGCCTCAGCCTCCTGAGTAGCTGGAACTACAGGCTCCTACCACAATGCCTGGCTATTTTTTAGAGACAAGGTCTCACTCTGGCTCAGGCTGGTCTTGAACTCCTGAGTTCAAGCAATCCATCCACCTTGGCTTTCCAGAGATAATAATAATTTTCACAAGTAGTTGAATATACTTTTTTAAATGTCATATAATGCAACAACATAACCAATTTATTTTCCTCTGTTGAAAATCTATACTTTCTAATTATTTTCTTAATAACATTTTCTTTCCTCTAGCTTACTTTAGAGTACAGTACAGAATACATAAAATAAAGAAAATACATGTCAGTTAAGTGTTTATATTATTGGTAAAACTTCTGGTCAATAGTAGGCTATTATTTTATTATACAGTGTTTTTGGAAAGTTAAATATTACATGTGGATTTCTCACTATGTGGGAACTGGGACTCCTAACAGTTCCCTACCCCTGATGTTCAAGGGTAAACTATAACACATGTGTAACAGGCATGCTTGTATTGCAAAATTACAAATAATAAAAACAAATATGGGTTCATGAAAAAGGAACCCACACTGTGCATTTAAACCCACAGAATTGTATTGATTTACTCAGAATTTATTTTATGAGAAGATAATATTCTACATCTAGTACAATTTTTAGAACATTTGGCCAATACATAGAATAGATAACCAGCTATGAAAAATGGATACAGGGAGAGCTAAAAGGATGAGTTCCTGTGTCCACCTCCCTGCCCACCCAGAGCTTATCAGGCCTCATTGGCTTTCTGAAACATTCCTCACTCCCAGCACATAACCCTGATCTTTCACTTGTTTATTTCTCCTGCTAAGCTTCTCAGGACAGAGATTCAGAGATTCATCCAACATACAACCTGACATGTAACCACTTTCCAATAGATGATACTACATTAACAAACATGATTTCAACAAAAGGCCACCTATGATTTTTAGCTCAAAAGATGAGCTAGATATAGTTGAAATAAAACATGTTTTAAAATTAGCTTTAGCTGGAAATGAAGAAACCTGTTGGAATGAGAAAAAGAATGTTGAATAGAGGGGGGAGTGTTTAAACATATTGAACTTTAGCAAAAGATCTGTTTCACAATTCATTGCTGACAACTTTTCTACTCTCTTGCAAAACTAATGAGAAAATCAGTTCAAATGAGAAAACGGAATGTTGAGTTGCATAAATGGTGCTATTTAAACATAAAAAATGTGAAGGCCAGGCCTTTGCCCCATAGCTTGCTGACTGCACCATTAAGCCAACTCTCTAAATCCTAGTTAGACATCTAAGCTGAGAAAATTACTTTTAGGGGTATTCGTGTAATACAGATACAACGTTGGTGTGTACAAGAGTTGAAAAACTAAAAGTTAAAAACCACCTGTTACTAAATGGGTTTCTATATGCTTGTAAAAACCACCTATTACTAAATGGCTTTCTAAATGTAAACTTACCAGTGGACTATGAAATCACCATTTCCAATTACTTTTGATATTACTAGAGATTATCAAATCTTAATTGTTTAATTTCAGCGTATAACAGTATCATCTTGGTTCAATTTGCTTTGTTTGATGGGTGGCTAAATTTTCCTTTCATTATTCATTGAGCTCTTTGTTCTAGGTACACTTTCTGGTGCTTAAAGATTGTAAGTGAACAAAATAGACAAAGATCCTTGACTTCTAACAGGGGAGACAATACTGTACAATAAATTAATAAATTATGTAGTATGTTACCATAGAAGATAGTAAATTTAAAGAGGGAAATAAAGAAAGCGGGGTAAGGGGCATTGGGGAAAGCTAAACTGGGAAGCCTTGGGCATTTTATTGCATAAATAGAGTGATCAGGGGGACAGGGTAGGAGCCATCAAGAAGGTGAGATTTTAGCTAAGACTGGAGGACATGATTGAGAAGGCAGATAGCCACAGAAATGGGTTTGCATGGTGCAAGCAAATGTTTGTAGTAACCAGGGAAATGAACTGCTCAGATTGCCCTTTAAAAAACCCAAAAAACAAAAATGTAGCTCTGAGAAGTACAGTTAGCTAACAGCTCTTCCTGGATATTCTCTAGCTACTGATGAGCAACCTTTATTCCAGAGCTGTCCATTGCGTAGGCTGAAACTTTATGAGATCTATATCACAGTCTGAATCTTTCTCTGACCATTTCTGCTTCCATTCTTTTTACTTTTCACAGGAAACATACTAGCACTGTGGTCTGAAAGCTTTCCTTGACAAATCCTGCTTCCTCCCTTTAATTTTTCACAGTTGGTACCCACCCACCCCCCAAAAAACCCAAACAAACAAATGAACGACATAAAAAAAAAACCTCAAAACATCCCTCACCCTCCAAACACTAGCTTTCCTGGTTTAAGCACCTGCTTCCCAGGGACCTGCACTTTCTCAGTGCCTGAACAATGAAAAAAGGATTTATAGGGCTAAGAAACTTAAGGTGTGGGAAGAGGATGGAGGTTGAAGAAGCAAGAAGTCTAAGCCAGAAGACAAAAGATGTTTTTAAAGCTCAATTGTTATAAGCTGAAATTATTTTAAAAGTATTTTTTTACTGTGGTGTGGTGAAATGGTTTTAATGAGCTAAAAACTTTTATTATAGTAAGGCCATATTTTTGTACTTAATAAAATGTCACCACTTTACAAACATCTAGAACTTGGAAAGAGGTTCTATAAACATAAAACGTATATCATAAATGACCAGTTAACTTATAAATAGTGGGAAAGGGAGCTGTAGCTCAATAACTAGGCACGTGTTGTAATTTTTATTGCTATGGTTTCCTTCTAATTTGGTCTTAAGCACTCTCCATCTCTATCTATCTGTATTTTTATCTCTCATGGCCATAAGCTGAGACAATCATTCTTTAGGCGGAGTCCTGACTGGGGGAAAGTTAGGTTCAGATGTATTGGTTGGGGCAACACCACTCTCTTCTGGATTATTGCAATAATCTCGTAACTGGACTCTTTCCATCTATTTTCACCCTCATCCAAAAATTGCTCCATATAGCAATCAGTGCAATTCTCTAAAAACATAAGCCAGGGCAGCACCTGTGGCTCAGTGAGTAGGGTGCCGACCCCATATACCAAGGGTGACAGGTTCAAACCTGGCCCCGGCCAAACTGCAATAAAAAATTGCAGGTGGGCGCCTGTAGTCCCAGATACTCAGGAGGCTGAGGCAAGAGAATCACCGAAGCCAAAGAGCTGGAGGTTGCTGTGAGCTGTGGTGCCACAGCACTCTACCGAGGGCAACAAAGTGAGACTCTTGTCTCTAAAAAAAAATAAAAACATAAGTCAGATCATGTCATTCTTAACCTTAAACCCTCCAATGACTTTCCATGTTACTCAGAATTAAAGCCAAAACCTGTACCATGGCTTTCTGCTCACCATTCCACCCGTTTCATATCCTCCCCCCTTCTTTCCTTGGGCCCTTCATTTGATCTCCTTGTTTTTCCTCCAGTACACCAAGGATACTGGTACCAAGAGGCCTTGCATCGGCACATAATTTGCTCCTGTATGAACATTTATAGCAATTATTGTTGCTCCCTCTATTGGGTTCCCACTAGTTTTCCCCAGTATCTGCATGCTTGGTCTTCTTGCTTCTCTCCGCTCTAATACATGTATCAGCCCATCAAGCAAAGTTTCCCTGATTAACTGGTATGTCAGGCAAGATTTCAGGAAAAAAAAAAAGTCACACCTAAATTAGGTATTTTTAAGAGTTGAATTGTGTCCCCTTCTCCCAAAAGATATGTTGAGAACCTAAACCTTAATATCTCCGAATGTGATCTTATTTGAAATTGAGGTCATTACAGATGGAATTAGTTAAAGTCATACTGGAATAGAGTGAACCCTTAACCCAATAGGACTTGTGTTTTTTGTAAGAAGAGATACAGGCTAGGTATGGTGGCTCATACCTGTAGTCCTAGCTACTCAGGACTGAGACTGGAGAATTGCTTAAGCCCAGGAGTTTGAGAGAGCAGGGAGCTATAATCATGATCATGCAACTGCACTCCAGCCTGGGCAACAGACTGAGACCCTGTCTTTAAAAAGAGAAAGAAAGAGAGAGAGAGAGGTGGCTGAGTGGAGTAGCTCACACATGTAATCCCAGCACATTGCGAGAGAGGACTACTTGAGACCAGGTGTTCAAGACCAGCCTGAGCAACACAGCAAGAGCCTGACTACAAAACCAGAGGGAATAAATTAGCCAGGCAGGGGTGGTGACATTTGCCTGTAGTCCTAGCTACTTGGAAAGCTGAGGCAGGATGATTACTTGAGCCTGGGAGTTTGAGGTTGCAATAAACTATGAATCATCACTGTACAGGCAACAGAGTGAGAACCGGTCTCAAAACAAACAAAGAGAAAGATGCAGGGGCACAGACAGAAAAGGGCAGAAAGGTATATAATGACAGAGGCAGAGATTGGAATGCTGCAGCTACCAGTCAAGGAACATTAAGGATTTGCCCTAAAAACCACTAGAAACTAGAAAAAGACAAGGAAGAATTCTCCTTGACAAACTATAGTCCTGCCTACACCTTGATTTTGGATTTCAAGGCGCTAAAACTCTGAGACAATAAATTTTGGTTGCTTAAGCCACCCAGTTCGTGATACTTTGTTACTGGCAGGCTTGAGAAACTAATATAGGTATATTTTGGGAAGACTCACTAAACAGACTTTACATTATTGTGGTGAGATCACAGGGAAAGTGCAAGGAGAATACAGCCTCTGGGAGTGAGAAATAAGGGCCCACTGGGCCTGCAGGGGCAAGGTGGGAGGAGTGACTAGAACCAGGAAGAGAATCTGCTGGAGAGGAGCCATGACCTTGTATCAAACACACTGCCAACCACAAAGAGGGATCAGTCTTCTAGCTTCACTCTCCTCCCTCAATCCCATCTCCTCTGAGACTCCCCAGAAAGCTAATTGAGGTAGTCATACAGGTTAGCCTTCTTGGGGAATAACTGCTTGGTGAAGATGGGGAAGAAGTACGATGGGGGGTGGGCTGGGAATGAAACATATCTGGCACATTCTGTGTAGCAACGTTCTTCCATCAGAGCACTATTCATCCTCTTCTTGTACTTTTATTTTTTTTAGAGACAAGAGTCTCACTTTGTCACCCTTGGTAGAGTGCTGTGGCATCACAGCTTACAGCAACCTCCAGCTCTTGGGCTTAGGTGATTCTCTTGCCTCAGCCTCCCGAGTAGCTGGGACTACAGGTGTCCGCCACAATGCCTGCCTATTTTTTTGTTGCAGTTTGGCTGGGGCCAGGTTCAAACCCGCCACCCTCTGTATATGGGGCCAGCTCCCTACTCACTGAATCACAGGTGCCGCCCTCTCTTCTTGTACTTTTAAACAAATGCTACTTATAATCCTCTGATATATTTTGTGATTTTTAGTTTATCTGTTTATTTATTATCCTGCAAGACTATATACTCCATGGGGGACTTATCTGTTTATTTATTATCCTGCAAGACTATATACTCCATGGGGGACTGTTTATTTATTATCCTGCAAGACTATATACTCCATGGGGGACTTTGCTTTGTTCCTTACTGTATCCCCAACACCAGAACAGTTCCTAGCCTGGAGATGTCAAATGACTGAAGTCTGGCATTTTTACCCTGGTATTTTCTAAGTCAGCAGCTGCTGCATCTCCCCTAGCTCATCCCATTCCCTGAAGTCATTTGATGTCTTTCCAAAAATGCAAGCAAAATTCCCTGGCATGTTGCCAAGCATTTGGAATTAATGACTTCTTCCCATCCTTTTATCTTGGCCCACTAGGTCTACAAGGGAGGCCCAGGGCCTATCCTATAAGGCCTTGCTGACAGGGCCTACATTGGTGGTTTTTATGCTGGGGATGGGGTTAAGGGGTCTTATTATCTAGCATGTGAACCTGGAACTCTGAGCTCAGACAACTACATTCCATAAGGAGGCAGACAGTCTGTCCAACCCATGCTATTAGGTCAAGAATTGGTATGTCTGGCATTCAGTTTTTCTAGAAATTAAAAATAAAACAATTTTATCTTTTTTTAATTGTATTTAACCAGAGTCAATGTAGATTTTTTTTTTGAGACAGAGTTTCCTTATGTCACTCTCAGTAGAGTGCCTTGGTGTCACAACTCACAGCAACCACAAGCTCTTGAGCTTAAATGATTCTCTTGGCTCAGCCTCCCAAGTAGCTGGGACTACGGGAGCCCGCCACAATGCCCAGCTATCAAAACAATTTTATCTTAATACTATAATTTAGAAAATAATATTGGGTGAATGTTTTTTTTTTATTAAGTCATATATACATAGACCATGAATACATTTATGCGTTTGTGAAATTCAATGTGATTATTTGTACAAATTGGAGTGCTTACATCCTACTAATTAACACAGCTTTCACCTCATTTACTTTATCACAAAGTTAAGATTTTTGGGTTCAATACTTGATAGATTTAACTTGTACCCTTGCCATATGCTTCATAGGTGAGGTCCCACCATTAACCCTCTCTATGGAACCACCCTCCTCCCTTCTCATTCCCTACCCCTTCCCTCCTTCATCCT